>JAOEHY010007575.1:0-58485 GCA_025447955.1 Psilopsiagon aurifrons
GGGCCGCACAGCGGCTGCAGGCGTCGCCTCAGGGGCGGCCGCGGAGGGCCGGGCCCGGGGGGCAGGAGGAGGGCGCGCGGTCCGCGGGAGCTCCTCAGCGGGGAACTTTGCACGAAACATTTGTTCCATGAAGGAAAAACGTCATTTGAGATGGACAGCAGTGGTGGCCATGAGAGCAGCCTTCCAACGCCTAAAGGGGGTCTATGTAACGTGAGGAGAGGCTTCTTACGAAGGGGGAATAGCTTTAAACTAGAAAGGGTAGATTTGGGGAGTAATTTCTTTCTAATATTTAATCCATGAGGGTGCTGAGCACTGGCACAGGGTGCCCAGAGAAGCTGTGGCTGCCCCGTCCCTGGCAGTGTTCAAGGCCAGGCTGGATGGGGCTTGGAACAACCGCCAACCCAAACCATTCTGTGAGAAGCAGCTGAAGAAGAATCCCAGTTCCTCTATTAGAAAGAAAGGGCACAGTACAATGACCTGTGCACAACTGTGCAGGATGATGTAAACCAAAACTCAGTGCATGGCAAAGGATGTGCTCAGACACAAAGTCTAAAGGTCTTTTATTACATTTTATAGATTAAATATATCTTCAGTAGAGTCTCTGTTTTTAAAACACACGAAAGGAAAAAATACATTCTTCATGTACATATGAAATACTGACCACGTAGCAGGGACCATGTACAGTGCAAAGTATGAACACAGCTACACAGATATCACCACCTTGGATGATTATCAGGCTTTTCTACAGTAAAATTAGGAAAATTTAACAGTTCTGCTTCCCAAGAGAAATCCATACCCTTCCCATCCATGGCATTTTGTGGGATTGTGCAGAAAAGGGTATTTTTCACTGTTTAAGGGTATTATCAAATCCGTGCATTGCATGAAAACTTATCAGCCTCCACAAGCTTTGCCTCTTTCACACATTCATAATCATAGTACAATTTTTACTGTGATTGCAGCCCAACTCCAAAACCCCAAGGAAAACCAGAAATATACAGAACCTGGTAAAGAGAAAGGAATGAATCAGAGTGATTGTTGCATTGTCCAGGAAACATGTACCCACTTGTACACACACATACACAACAGATGGAAGATAGCAGAGTGTGACTGAGCAACTCCTATTTATTACAGGTTTGGAGTGAGGGCACAGGGTTGCACGTTTCAGTTCGGCAGTGAATCTCTAGTGTCTCTCAGTATGGGATGTCATTCTGGTAGTACTGGATCATGTCGTATGTCCTACTCCTAGAGGAGAAAAGCAAAGCCAGAGGTAAGTGAAAGCTTAGAAAAACACTGCACCCATTGTCACAGAAACAAACATCAAAATCCCGCAGAAACAAAGCATGGGTGAAGGAAATCAGCTGCTAAAATCAAAACTAGCCCTCTGTGCTTTGAAGGCATTGTGAAGGCCCAGTTACTGTTATGAACAGCACAAAACATCCTGCTCTTGTTTAAACTAGGTAAAAAAAGTATTCTCAGTGTGCAACAGCAGCTTGGATCCTGTGTCTGGATAAGCCAGAGGCACTTCACATTGCATTGGTGGTTTGTTTTAGCAGAAGGAAATGCATATTAAATGAAGCAAGATCATCAGGGCTGCATGGAGACAGGATTATGTGAAAATAAAAGGAATCTTAATTAAGGAGAATGCCAATAATGAAAAGTGCAGGGGAAATAACAGCATTAATAGCAGCATCTCTGATGAGTGACTGAACAAACAAATCTAAGCCTTGTTACAGATAACTCAATTATCCATGGGAAGAGCTTATTCAGGTCACAATAACCATGCCACAGGTAGAGAAGCTCCAGCTTATCAGAACTAAGGTGGCTCTGGGCATTCACACTGCAGTGTGCTGCCTTTGTAACCTCCAATATTGATCTAAGATTCTGAGCAGATGCACCAGCAGGCACTAGAAAATCCAATTCAGTTCTAGCAGGGCTGTATCTCATGACTTGAGCCTTTCTGGTCTCAAGCTGACCCAAATGGAACTAGATAAGAGTTTGTATTAGATTCTCCAATATATCCCACAAATTATCTGGGATAATAATAACAAAACATATCTTAAAATATTAAGATATTTAAGTTTTAAATTTGCTGTATTTAAAGTACTAAATGTAGCAAAATTACATTTTACATGTGATTTCCTTTCAAAAGCTTTGCACGAGATACCAAGCTATCTGTTTACTTGAAGGGGAAAAAAAAAACCCTACAGTTGATGGGCTAGCTGGTGATTAAGTTGGTTTTTAAACTGCAAAATACCTGACAGTATACTTAATAGTAGATGACAAATAAACATGGCCCAGCTACAAAGACATTCAGGACCCACACCACCAGTGTTCCCTACCTGAGGTATTTTGCCTAACCAATATTAAATAATGCATAAGTAACATATGGTCTACCAAAATGATTAATATGTTAATGTAGCAATCAAGTCATGAAAAGAGTGGAAAGATTAGAACTCATTTCTAGAGAAGAGTTTTGCACAGAGGAACAGCTCAGAATTTCAGGAGGATGTTCAGGCAACTTAATGCCTACAAGCAATTTTGAGAAAGATTTTGGAAAGTCACTGTGTCTCTGTTTCAGCTTCATTCTGACTCAAACCGACAGACCATGCATACTGTTTTTCAAGGAACCACCTCCTTACAAAATAAAAAGGAACAATCTTCAGGATCAATTGCTATTGATCTGGACCAGAAAGCATGCTACTCCTGTTGCCATTCAATGCCATTCTTTACTACTTATCCCTTTATTCGTAGAGGTGACCCTACCCTATATAAAAGGAAGTGTCACAACTAGACATCTAACCCTAACAGTACAGCTGGCCATAGAGCCAAAATGCTTAACTTTGGGGCCAAAGATTCACCCTGACAGAAAATCTTCCATTCTCATTCTTTAGACTAGCCAGCCTTGCTATTTGACCAGCCTGGGCTTAAGCATTCCTCACCAGTGTAAAAGAGAGGAGATGAAGCATGCTCAGAAGCAAAGCTGCTATCCTGCATAATCGAAATACCGACAACTCAAAAATGTTTGGTAGCTGACTGATTGAACTCTACTTTTTAGCTCTGCTCAAAGCTTGATGACCTTTCTTTAGCCATAGCAAGAACATATGCACAGATGCCAAACCTGTTGCTGAGGAAACAATTCTGGATGATCTTGATGATGAAAGTTGCAGCCTCACGTTCAGTCATGTTGGGGCTGAACCTATGTCTGTATGCAGAAAACCACAAAAAGCAAGAGTAAAAATTAGTCAGGTTTCCTTTGAGCATGATGCAAATTCATTTTTGCACATGCTCAGCCAGGTGTGGATTTCACTTGCTGCAAGTGTCTGCTTTCTTGTACCTTATTCAAATTACATAATGTTTTAATAAGCACTTGCTGCCTTTAGTCTTACAATGGAGAGAGAGGCTGGTAACTCCAGGAACAGCAGATCCCTCTTTCTAGGCAGGTGCTGGTTTTGCATCTTTCCAACTAATAGTGTCCTTCAGCTCCTGCCCACCATACTTTATAAACCTGTACTTATCTTTAGGAAACTGCAGGAAGTTACATACAGGAAATGCTCAACTAATTCTGCTCAGTCTGGAGCTAATCCTGGAGGCATAAGCCTGAAGGATTTTGTATGAGTCCAAGCTGTTGGATGTGACAACATATTTCCATTCATTACTGCATTATCTGTAGAACAAATTTTAAGATGCTGTTCTTCAGAGTCCAGCACCATTTCAGAGGACATCAGACTCTGCAGCACATTACCTCTCAATTAAAGCAGATCTTTCCTTTACGGTCTTATTCTGCTAGCCCTACAGACTTAAAGATAATCCACGTACTTGCACAGTAAATGAACAGCTTGAACTTAATTCTACAAAAAGGCCTCTGGAATTCCTACTTCCCGAGATATTCCATAATCAAAAGTTAAACATTTTTTACAACATTAAGACATTTAAGATTTGAGCAGCATGACAGCTACACTCACTGCACAAGTTGTGGCAGTATACATTCTGTGAAGAGCATATGATTATTTTCTAGTTCATACATATGCTGACTTACTTCAACAGCTTGATTGTTTGCCCTCGAAAACAGGGCAGCCCTGTATCCAGCATCAATGTGACCAGTGAGACAACAGCATCCATGTAAGGCCTAGAGAAAAAGAGGACAAAAAAGCTGCAGTACTCAAAATCCTGCAGTTTTAGTAGGTAAAGCAGGCAAGCTGAGGGGTTCAACGAGCTGGATCACCCCTTTTTCAGTAGTTATCAATACATACAATCCTTTTTCATTTGCTGGTACAGTTATACCACTGCTTGTAACCTGCCAGTTTAATTAAATTTCCCTCCTTAATGTTGGACTACCAGATACTCAGAATGCTGCAAGATAAAGAGTCTCAAGGAGGATTATACAATAGAGTGCTTGATTAGGCAACATTTCTTCAGCATCAGACAGGTGAATCAGTGCATCAAAACAGTACAAAAGGCTGAAACCAGCAATACCACAGTAACAGCTTATCTTGCAATTCCTAATTACTCTATGTAATTCTTTGCTACATCAGCCCAGCTTCCCTTCTCCTTCCTCTCCTCCCACTCAGAACACTTATTACCTATCAAACTATTATCTGCTACTTGGATGACATTTTTTTCTCAACACAAAACTTTCTCCAGACTGCTCCCCCTCAAGGAACCAAACTGTTCTTGACTTCAAGACAGCCCTTTCTGGTACTACTAGCTGAAGAAACCTTGATTCTGTACGATAATGTCAACAATACTTTATAGTTGTGATAGAATGAGCTTTTATCTAGACTCTTGTACTCTCCTCCTCCCACCCACGTACAACATCCTCTTCACATAGATTTATTAGTGCTCCTGCATATTAAAATTAACCTTGTTGGCTTGGTAGAGAGTAAGATAAAGCTGCAAATCTTTACTGTGAGTGGCTGGCAATCGCAGCTGAAGAGTGACGCTACCAAAAACCCCGCATAGGTTAAAGCAGACGATTGTAGCACTTTTTCACATCTCCTACGTAATTAACTCTATCTGAAATGATGACAAATGTGATTGTCCTATTTGGGAAAACAAGAAAGATTTTCATTCTCCTGTAGTTTCTTACTGCAAAGTTTTAACAGCATACTAAATGATGTATGGAAATGTGTGTAATATCACATTTATACATTTAATAGAATTATACAATCTTTAAATATAACAGATGTCCTGGTTTCAGCTGGACAGGAAAAAAACACACAAATTTAGGCTGTAAAACTGCAGGATTATTAAGTTGTTTCAAAGTCTGCAAGATGTACCAGAACAGCCTGACAGGCTCAGATCCCCTACACGCAAATGTGTATTATTATTTCTCATCTGGTTTTAGACATGGAAGAATTTCCACTTTTGAGAAATTAAGAACACCTTACCTGACTGCCAGATAGCCTCTGACACACATCTCCATAAACCATTTGAATGGAGTTGCCTCCATTTTTCCTCCCATTATCATCACCATCTCATCAGTCAGCTTAATGTCAGGCTCCCAGCCCAGATTTCCACCAGGTGAGCTTTCAAACATGAATCCAAAATCTGTGCACAAAAGATAATCTGCCTTATAAACTCTGTTGATTAGCTGTCCACTGTCAAAGCTGACAGAAGAAAGGAGATGTGGATTTCACATATTAATATCTACTTCTTTCTACCAACATTTCAACTCCAACTAGAACTGTGGTGAAGTGTAAAAACACCAATAAAAGAAACATCACCATACCATCAGACTAGACACAAGAATGACATCAAATAAACTCCCTACTGAAACATCAGTGCAGTCGCAGAAAATCAAAGCTAAAGCAGAGGTTACAGCATCACATCATTACATAAATTTACTTGTCAAATTTAATTCATACCCATAGAGTGATGAAGAGAACCCAAAGATACATTTATGTATTTTTACATACATATACATATGTATGCATGCATAAGTACATATATGTGTACAATCCATACATGTGTGTGTACATACTTTCCTGAAGCTGGTAAAACTTTGCAAAGCTAAATTTACACAGAAGAAGACAACACAAATATACACACAACACTGAACAGGCATGAAAAAAATCCCATGTATATTTATAAACCCTGAAATCAGAATATAAATTGGAAAGAAAAATGACTTATTGTCTTCTCTGAACAATACTTTACAGCAGAAGGAGAATGTAACTACTGGAATCTGAATTTGGGCATCACTGACCAATATGAATGATGTGTCCCTTTTTGTCCAACATGATGTTGCCATTATGCCTGTCTTTAATCTGGAGCAGAAACAGGAGAAGACTGTATGCAGCCATACTGCGGATGAAATTGTAACGAGCCTGTACAAACAAGATAAAACAAAACCAGAATAACACAAAGAATTTAATAAGTCTCACCCCAGCAGCAGATACAGCTGAACAATGGGGTTGGTTTTTTTTTTTCCATTCATGATCAGTTTGAAGCAATGTTCAATGATAATCTTCATACATCTACAGCTGCATTGATTTCTTTAGCTAACTCACTCATAGCTAAAAATGGATTATCAGCATCAGAAAACAAATACAGCATCATGATAGCTGTTATCCAATCATTTGTCATTATTTCTTACAGCTAGAATGCTTCTCAGTTGAGATTTTGCTGTTCTTGCCTACTGATATTTTACCTTCTGGAATGCAAGGGTAGACTCATCTCCGTACTGCCTTGTAAAGTAATCATACATCCCAAAGTCTGTCTGCCTGCCCAGCTGGTCACGGGATGTGCAGTCAGGAATGCATTCAATAACACCACACTGAAGGGGGAGAGGAGAAACAGGTCTGTAAAGCACGCTCCCAAAATACATTTTGCTCATGGCTCTTGGCAGCCATACAGGTCTTCTGGGAAATGTGGGAAGCCTACACATCAATGAATTTCTAGTTTACTTACAAAAAAAGTGTACCATTTTTGTTTAGGATTTCCACGCAAATTATGTGACTTTCCACTACTTGCCCAATGTAGCCCCCAAAAATCAAGCAACAAACATGAATAACCACAAGCAGCAAAACTTCAGAGCCAAAAGTTTTAGAAAGCAGAAAGCAGGAGAGGAACGAGTTTTTGTTGCTGGTGCTCCAAATATTTAGCAGTATTTCTTTGCAGTAGGGAATTTTTATGTGTGCTGAAAGAAAAGGTCTATTTTAATTAGGAACTATTTTCTAGACCCATACAAGTTAATTGTACTTACCCCAGGAGCTGTGGCCACCACTCTGTATGGAAACACAAAAAGATCCAGGCCCACCAGCTGAAATATGTTCTTGAAGAGATCGATGATTTGTAAAGCTAACATGTCCTGTTACACAAGAAGAAAAATTGCACAAGCATTACAGGGGTTTATGGATCACAAGTTAAGATTACAAAAATGCTCTGAAGTGAACATTAAAGTTACCCCAGCAGGTCTGCAGATGTGTGCTTGTGCATGCACAGCGGCTCTCGGGGAAATCAAAATGGGAAAAGGTAAATGCTGCTCAAGTGGGTAGCAAGCCACACTGAGGATTTAACTGCTGACCTCAGAGGAACAAACTATTCCATCACTCTTTAATAAGAGTGCTGCTAGTAACGCCATGGGAAACAGCTAGCATTCCCTCTTAATCAAAACCAATCAAATTTCAATGTATAAGATACCACCTTGGAAACTACCACTTCGTTACCAATAGTGCAATTAGAAGATAAGCTCTGAAAAAGAATTTTAAGTCATGGTAAACTGTCTTAAAAGAATGGCCTTTGTTTCCACACCGGAGTTTCTCTAGTGGTACAACACAGTTGGTTCCCTCAGTTCGTAACATAGTGGAGACTCTCAACATTCCAAAGAAAAGTATTTCTACACTTAAATGATTTTCTTCTTACGTATCATCATCTGCAAATCTGTCTTTTACAGCTGCAAAGCCCAACAGTTTTGTACCTGTCTGCAGTCATCGCCCACTTTGAAGATAGCTGCCTGCCAACAGATTTTCTTACTGTCCACCCCTTCTTCTGCACTTTCATCTATGGAATCAGAACGACAACGCAGACCTGCAAGAATAGTACAAAGCAAAACCCAGACACGGACTTCAATTAGTAACTTTCTACCAGAACAAGTCCTCTGCATTCAAAATCACCACATTTTGCTGCAGGTGCATTACAGGTATTTCTGCCTCACAAGGTGAATACCATAAAACAGTTCCCTTTCTCTACTCAAACTGGAACATGTCATGATAGTGTTCATGATTTACCAGATAATGCCTGAATTGCATTAAGCTGGCCAGCTACAGCATCCAACAGAATTTACTATGAGAAAAAGCTGCCAAATCCTGGAATTTGCTACAGTCTAAAACACTGGGAAAGACAATCAAATGCTGTTTTAGTCTAAATTAACTGTTAAAATTTCTTCCAAGTACTATATGGTCTGCTTCCTGAGACTTAAAAAAAATTGAAACAAAAATGGATTTAATGGATTTCTTCTCTCTTCCTTTGATCCAGTTTTATTTCTGAGCTGAATTACAGCAGATAAAATTCAACATAGAAATAATTTTACTGCTGCTTTACAGGTCACTAAAAGCAGGTGATTTTAAAGGAATTGCTGACTCTTAATTAGTGGTGTTGATGATTTAAGATGTAGCTACTAACCTTCTTTTTCAAGCTCACTAACTCCACATCGTTTCACTTTAAATTTGGCCAGGTAGGGTGCCTTTGCTGCACTAAATTGTGAAAAGACCAAAGATGATAATGAGTGCAAGTTAGCCAAACAAGGATTTCTAGAAAATATACCAACAATTAACTTAATGGGAGAATACAAGAGCACAGTACCTCTGCATAGGAGTTCCTGATTTGTAATCAATGTCCAGAACAATAGCTTCAGGATTGCTGGGCAAGTAACAGCCTGCAAAATGGAGCAGACAGCTGAGAACAAACCCATTGGCTAGTGCAACAATGCAACTTGGAGAGTGACTGGTGTTCGTGTCTGTAACTTCAGTACATTGTCAGAGATAAACTGGAGATGACGGTGTGTGAGCCAGGAAGGATGCAGTATCCCCTTTCCATTAGTAAGCGATTGCCAGAAACTAACAGAACACAATTTCGAACTAATCCTGCAGAAATGTACAGATATGACTTCTCTTACAATAGTCAATAATAAGATGTGGCAGCGTGTCCCACTGCACTGGGGAGGGCTCTTAGCAACCAACACATGGTAGGAGAATTAAGACCTGTTAGAGATGAGGAAAAGCTTTCTTCGAGCCCCATTTTAAAGAGGAGATTCAGACTGAGAAACCTATGTTCAAGACTTGAAAGTACTTTCAGACAATGACGTTCAAGGGAATGCCTGATGGGAGTAAAAGAAGAATGAAAGGAACTGGACACACTTCATTCTTAAGGTAACATAACTCCTCAGAAGTGCCCCATCTCTTTAAAAAAAAGGTGGCCCACAGAAAAAGAGTTTATTTATCTTTTCAGACATACATTTCTACTCTTATCCACGATGTGCACTATCTAACTTGCCCTTGGGCAAGTTTTGGTGCACCATATAGACATTACTGGGTAAAAATATTTGAATTGTTTCAAAGAGAAACAATCCAACTGTAACAGAACAACCCCAGCACCAAAACTGAGAGCTGCCACCTGCAGGTATTTCCAGATTTGCTTGCAGAAAATACAGTACTGACGTTGAATGCAAAAAGCCCACTGTATCATGTGATTAAATCACTTCTTACCAGGCTGCACTTTCACCTCAGAGAGAGCACTCAAACAAGCTTTTTTTCTTTCATCTCCTTTAGGGAACGGTCTGGAAGGATGAATGATACATTATTTATCAGCATACTGTGTATTACTCTATGTACCAGCCTCAAGTTTGTTTCCAATTTACACAAACTTCACTAAAAATGTTTCTTCCCGTAATGACAAAGATCTCTTACTGCACCACTTCTAGAGAACTTACAGGCTCAATACCTAACCAGAACACTTTCTATCTTAATGATGGTTATAGTCTTTGCTTCATAGCTTTAACATTCATTTCACATACAGGTTGTTGACAAACCAAAACAAAGATATGAGACCAAAATATATGAAGGCTCCTCCTCATACAGAAATTTTTGCATAGTTATACCTGTGTAAGCACCACTATAGTTATACCAATATAAGTCTCTTTGTGGAACTTATTCTAGAATAAGAACATTGCTAACCAGAAAAATGCCTGTGCAATTACATGCCTGATTTGTTCACTGCAGGTGTCAACTGGATGAATAGTAAAATGGTGAACAATGAGTACATACAATAACCCAATTGCACAGGCTCATGTGTTAACTGCCTATTGAAGTCAGTCACACAATTGCATACTCACCTGGTGTAGCAGCATACAACTGAAAGGCATTACTTATACTGTAGTTTAAGCAGTGCTGCAGATTCCTGAAGCAGCAACAAAATGGTTAAGCTAATGAAATCACTGCAGACGATAAATTTATTCATTTGTACCATCTACAAAGCAAACAGCATCTTCTCTGTGCTGCCTTTACATTAGAGATGCAAAACAGATTCATTTTAAGGCTTGGGTGCAAAATGCAGTGCTTGCAAAACAATTATTATCAGTAACTTAATTATAACTTGATACTAACAAACAGTGGATTGATTTCATTCTAAATAGAACGACATTCAGATCCTAAGCCCACCATTTAAACCTATCTTAACTTGGTGAAAACATTTTACCATGCACATAGAGAATGCCTAATTTTTGATTTCTGTGATGTAAGTGTCCTTTAGCCTGATGCCCTTATACTGGTGGTTTGCAAAGCTTCATTTTAAATGAGGTATGTTCCATGAAATGCATTTTATATGACTTTCAAATACTTTTATACACCAGAGAATGTTTTAAAAATATGCAGTGAAACCATATTTACAGTCTTAGAGCTTGTGTGCTGAGCTGCTGCCATCCACTGGCAAGCTTTATAATAAAGAGTTAAATTTCATCTCCTACTGCAGTCTTTACAGTCAAAAATGAGCAGAACTTTGCATTTTAAGATATAAAGTCAATTTTTATGACATCAAATCTTTCTCCCTAACCACATTTTAGGAATGAAGGAAAAGAACTTACATATGCAAAAAGAACAATTGTCTTTGTATTACACTGCACAGTGAAATCAATTTGGGAACAGGAAAAGAATTTCATGCAGTCTTAACAGACGGAAAACCATTTACCTATCCCTGAGGTTTTTTGGTTTTGTAGGTTTTTTGATCCTCATTCCACTGTTAGAAACCACGATGTGTTCAAATTTAGAATCATCTGCTTCTAAAGTTATAGCTGTTCCAGATGGACTGCTAGCTCAAAGCATGAGCACTGCGATCACGACATATACAGATTATCCCTAGAAGTCAAACTAAAATGAGCCTTTGCATCCTACAACTCTTAAGTTGCATTAAAGAAAAAATTCATTCCTTATAAGTAATTATTTTTTCCTGCAAATACTATCCCAGTACCCCTAAAACCAGCTCAGCCTCTTAATCAGGACACTGGCAGTTACCAGAACAGTGAGACCCAAAAGAGGACAATTTCTGAAGTACAACACTTACTTGATAATGGCTGAAACGTTGGTGATTTTATTGAAGAAATCAAATTCCCGCTGGTAGAACTCTTTGGCCGGGCCAGACAATGAGCCAGTTATCTCCTCTACTAACTGCTCCAGAAGTTCCCCAATGTCAGCTGCATGTGGAAAAGGAAGCACCTCTGTCAGCAGCTTGTTTCAGAAAGCTAAATTATACGGATAATACCTTTGGATAATAGTGAAAAAAAGAAAAGTCCTGGTGCAAACACTGCCACATCTTTTGATGGACTCAGTCAGTTTGAACACTTCTACAGAATGGGCCCTGCAGCTACAAATGAGAAAAGGTCCTAGCTACCAAGATTCCTCCTGCCAAGAAAGAAGCAGGAAGGAGATCTAGTCTGAACTGAGACAAAGGAATCAAGCTAGATTGTGTTTTAAAGCACTCACGATCTTTTTGGTGTCCTTCTTCATCCAGGTAGATATTAGTTTTCATGTTCCAGATGAATTGGTGAGCCAGTAGCTGGGATTTGGCAGCTGCCCACAGGATGTATTCTCTGACGTAACCCATCTGAAACCATATCCAGTCCAGTAAGGATCAAAGATCATTGCAGCTCTAGCAGACTCAATAGTACTGCTTCTAACAGATATTCTTCAAACACTGAAAATATTTAATGGGTGAAAAGGAAAACTCTGCACTCTCATTCATGTTGCTAAAAAGGCTTTTGAAGAATGACAGTGTATTTCCAGAAATTGCGTTCACTTTCCTCTATTTTAAACTACTTCTGTAGATATTTCTGTATTTGATTGATATTAACAGACAGGATGTCTGATGTTCATGTTCTGCACTGCAGAGGATATTTACCTATGCAAAGTTCTCAAAGAATAGCTATATACAGCCACCTACACTACTGGCTGGGGACATCTTTACCTGAAAGTAATGCACTGACCTTGTGGGCAGATAACAATGACCTTACATTTATGAACTCTGAATTTGGTTGGCAAGCTTTACTTCTTGCTTCTGCAAGATGAAACTAAGTTCTTGAAATTCACGTATGTGATGGAGAAGAAGACACCCATAGATGTCTTCTCTGGTTAGCTCCACAGCAAAATGATCGAGGATAGTGATTTAATGTTATTACTGCTTCTCTCATGCAGACCTTCAAAAGCTTTAATCAAACTCCTCATCTAGGCTTTGCCGTAACAAAATCTCTCCTTAGATACATAGCCTCTGGTTTCTCAAGTTTACCTGTTCATACAAGAGGTGCATCCAAAGCAAGCCAGCCTCTAGAGACAAAAATTTTTCTTCTATGTATTACATATAGTTTAAGCTGAAATTTTGTCTGATCTGCAGTTTCAAGTCTAAAAGCTGCCTTAAAAATCTGGTTTGTTCATATGCAGCTGTTTCACGTCCTCACCTTGTCATACCGAAGTGCCTGCACAATCTGTGGAATGTAGAATAAAATGGCATCCTGAAAAAGATGGCAGGGGTTTTATTATCATTATTAGTTGGAATGGAAGGCAGGTCACATGCACAGAGAAAAGCTCCCTTCAGTTAGATGATGAACAAAATACCACTTCCTCTTTATTTTAAACTATATATATAAAGTCTCCTCGTCAAATCAAAGTATTTTTCTGTCCAGTTACTCCCTTCTAAAATATGTTTAGTGATCACATATTTCACAATCCTACTACAAGTCTGGCAGGTGTTGAAAGTCCAGCCTTCAGCTGCTTTGGAAGAAACACCTTTCCACTGAGAGAAGATTCAAAAGGAACAACTGAGAATGGCAATCTGAAGAACTCAGTTTAGTGTGATTTACAACAAAAAAGTTGCAAGTACACAAGCCAGTATAACATGGGACAATCAGCTTTAAATTTTCATCCCAATCTATTTGTACTCTGAAATGTGGTGTGCCCATTCAGCACACACGCCTCTCTGCGGTATTAAAACAAAGCCTGTGGCCGTAACTTTATTCAAAATGTTAAGGCGCTCTTGGAACTCATCTTACCGGAGGAAAAGATCGCAGGACTTTAACCCCATACTGAGCTGTCAGAGGATGAGGTGGATACATGCTCGAAAAATAGGAAAGGCCAGTTGGTGGATCTGTTGGTGCCCAGCACAGAACATGGCTGAGTTCAGGTGCATCAGCATCAATTGTATGCCAGGTAACCAGGTACTGAAAAGCAGGTCAGACACATTAGGAATTTGAAGCACCCAATAATGTTTGGGTAGTACACATCAGACACTAATGCTATAATCTAGCTTCCTATAGCAGGGGAAGTTAAACATGGTACACTTTATTTCACAAAACCTCAGCTATTTTATCTAAAGCATTTTTTTCCCATGGAAAACAAGCTATTGGAACCTCCTCACCTCCCAGACCACCACATGAAGTTAGTGAAGTCACATTACTAAAAGCACAATACAGGAGTTCTAGCACAGGGAGGAAGAAGAAAGGATGAGCCCTTTTGTATGAGTCAAGGTCAAATTTTTCTGTCATCTGTTTTTCAGGTGATGCACAGAATGTAGCTCTGGTAAGGCCGTCCTGCACATAACTACAGTGCTTCACTGCAGATCAGCATGACGAGTCGCCTCCTTTTCAAGAGGCATCTTGTCATGCACCACAGGTTCAGCTTGAAATAATTTCAGCAGCACCACACACCGTGTCTCAGTCTTTTCCATATTATGCAAAAGTAACAGAAATGGTGGCTGCACTGCAAGTGATGACCTTTGAGACATTTTGTGTATGGTGAGAATATATCTGGGAGTAAGATGTACCAATAGCTAACTAGTCACCTACTCTTATTGCTGTGGCTCTTCCCTCAGCACCCTATTTCCACAGCTGTCCTGTCATTCTCTCCTACAAAGCTAGAGTTAGAACATACACTGTGTTAAGTAAAGACTGTATTTTCCAATATATCTAAAAGAAATAGGAATACTGGGCCCTGTAACAGTATAAATAGTCATGAGTACCTTTATTGCTTCAGGAACATCACTGACAGCTCCTGGGTCCAACCGAACCAGACGGGTTACTTCTGTTCCAATAGCTTCAGTATTCTTAAATCTAAGAGTAACCAGGAACTCAGTAACATTATTAGAAAATTTTGACAGCCTCTTCTATTTATGTGAAGATGGGGGAAGCAAAAGGCACAAAAGAATATGCTTAATAAACAAATAGTCCAACTATGAAACAATGCACACCAAAGGACCAATATGCTGAAAAAAGAGGATTTAGGAACAACTGGTTCTTATCCAATGCTTTTGTATAAACCGCTCGTGTTTCAGCCCACTATTGGATTTTTGGCTGAATTCTACAGACACCAGTGTGCAGAACTCTACTTGGCCAAAACTATCACTTTTGTAAAGGAGAAAGAATTTCCTTTCCCTTCCAGAGCCAACTATGCTAATTCTCCTGTAATACTTACTAAAATGCAAGCCAATACATAGCTAGAGAACACTTCATTCAAAGCTACTTTCAATCACTGTTTAAATTCTATGCCTGCTAATCGGTTAAATGCTATTAAAAAAACAAACATGATTTTGTTTGAACAAAACACCATTGAAGTGGTAGCAAAGAACGGGCAGTAGGAAAGGAAGCTGCACTCCACTAGAGCCTGAGCAAAATGAGTATGTTAAGCAATCTAGTTCTTTTCATTTCAAAGGTCTCAAACAGGTTTGCCAGTATGCAGGGGGGCTGTAAACATGAGCAAGTGCCATCACTACTTAAAGTGCAAGTACTCAGCTGCTACAGCAACAGGAATTACATCAATTCTTTCTTTTGAAATATCTCACCTGGTAGGCAGCTGTACAGCAAGATGAGGAGAAATGCTCCAAGCCAGATTTACATTATCCTTCCATTGCTTCTCACTAAGACTGATATACTTAGACCTCCAGTTCGCTACGCTGCTCTCTCCAGTTTGATCCAGCTCTAGCTCAGGGGAAGACAGTGGATTGTACCATGTGATTAAGCGTTCGATCTCAGTAGCCTGAGGGAAGCAGAAAAAAAAGGTAACATTTTCTGGAAGAACAAAAGCACTCCCAATTTCATACTTCGGTTAATGTATCTTGCTACAACAGCAGGGTTTTAGAAATTCGTGCAGTTTCTTCATTCTTCTGGTGACCTACCAGCAATGAGAGCAGTAACGTTCTTCGTTTCATGTAGTATTTGTGTAGCTGTGTACCTCTGTTGGTCTTCTTAGACATGCCTTGAGAAAAGGATAAAAAACTTTTCAGTGGCTTTTGCTCAGTGTGTTAAATGGTGCTTTCAGACTGCCCACCCCTGGCAGCAGTAACACATAAGAACCAAATAACCACAAGACACTTGCAAATTTAGATCAGAGTGACTTCAGAAAGTCAGCAGAGCAGCTACTCATTGTACAGCTGTTCTCTGAATACATGGAGTACAACAGGCTACTACAGGGATATCAATTTAGCCAGTATTACATTCACTTCAGAAACATGACAGCCTACTAGAAAGAGCGAGCACACAGTTTTACAAATGTACCAAAACACAGCCCACAGTCTAATGTCACTCTGCTGCCCCAAAGAGCACTAGGGGCATGTTTGCACAAAGCAAGCAATTTCTTTACACGTTTTCAATACAACTTGACCTCCAGTCTTATTTCTTCTGTAGTACAGAATTAAATACTCTATTAGAAATACCCAGGAAAGTTCAAAACTTTGCCCCTTGCTACCACTGAGGCTTTTCCTGCCCCCTCTCCAGTCTGGTAATTAAATACTCTGCCAGAACATGAGCCCAATATTAGAGGTAAATATTAACTTCAAGCAACATCTGCACATAAAATCTGCCATAAAATTGGCTGCAATGAGGTGGCTGCAATCAAAAAGATACCTGATTTTTTAGATATGGTTGACATGCCACTGGACAAAGGGTAAGTATTTATCCATCCTTGTGTAGCCTGTTGCCGAGATCCAACATTGATATCAAGGTTGCTCCTGGTGTCTTGGTTATCTAACAACAGAGCACAGACCTGATGTAGGAGCCAATCAAAGAATCGACAAGCCTTTGAAACAGCCCCTAAAGGAACTCACCAGGTGGTACAAGTTGGCTGGCAGTCAGGTACTTCTTGTCTGAGAACATCGCTGTCCAAAACTTGATCAATATGGTGATATCCTCACGAAGCCTCTTCTCCCCTTGTGTGGGGAACTTCGAGGGACAACTTGAAAGAAATTACACAAATAATGTGAAGTTGAATGTATTAAGAAAAGAAAGCCAAACAAACAAATGTCACACAAATCTAAGCAAAACATCTTTCTTATTCTGACCAGAATCTACAAGGACGAAGCTACACACCACTGTGTTTTATCCTCATGGCTTTATTATGCCAGTCTGAAGAGTACAAGCTTCCTATTACAACTGAAAATTAAGGCAGCAGTCTGCAGCAGTATTTGCAATCTAGTATTATGACTGACCTCACATTCAGACACTCCTGTCAAGTGTATTATTTCCTGTCGTGCCTATGCTAAATGTTGAAATTATCACATTCAGTTGTACTTCCAAAACAGTGAAACTATATTTCAGCCACATATTTTGAAACAATAATTCTTTAAGTCTTACAAATCTAGGTATGGTTTTGAACATTGAATAAACCCCAAAATACGAAAAAAAAAGAATAGGAACATTTCTGAAGATACCACTTCATATATAAAACACACATAAAAACTGGAACTTATATATAAGCCTCTTTGAGATGGTTTACGAACTGCACAAAAGCATAAGGAAAACAAAAGTTTCTGTTAAAATGGGCTAAAAAAGGAAAGGAAGAAGTTAAATCACTAGAAGCAAATGACAGGTGCTGCTTTGAGGTATCACAGAAGGTTCAGGAAATCACACACATGCTTTCACTGAGAAGTTGCAAAGAAGTACCTGAAATAATCAAAGGCAGTTGAGTAAATCTTTTCCCTCAAAACATTTCGAATAGTCGCATTTGGAACCACATCAGCATGCAGCAAAGACAACCCCAGAGTCAACAACCTAATAAGTAAAACAGAGAATGAGAGTTTTGGCATTCCCAAAACAACATCATACAAGCAACAGGTACAGCTGTAACTCTATTCAGTTATTGAAAAGTACTCACTTAAATCGGGGTCCAATTGCTGCCACATGCCGATTCAAACTGCCTTTTGCCCCTCCAATGTTCAGTGACAGTGACCGCTGGAGCAGGCTGGAGAAGATCTCTATTTGATCAGAACTGCAGTACTTGGCTATTTCAAATCTCTGCACCAAAAACTGAAAGAGACAGACATATCATGCCTCCTTTGATCTTTTTTAATCTCAACCTCTCCCAATCTTTTATGCTTCAAACAGCTTTCTCCCCTTCAATTATTATGCTCATCTAAGTGCATGTCTCCTGGCTTTGAGGCAGACAGACTACCAGCATGATTCCAGTCCTTTCTCAAATCATGAGAACTTGTAGTGCAGAGTAGCTTAATTGCAGCCTCACTGCAACACTGCCATAGGTGTGACGTTCCAGACAAAATACACACCTCTATCCAGATGTAATGTGGGGTCACCTCTGGTGGACAAGGCCTCGGCTGGCTCTCTTCTGAGGCAGCTAATGGATCTGCTTCCTTCTGCTCAGCAGAAAACAGGCCAACTTTCTGTTCCACTGTCATTTGCCAGGCTCCTGCCATTTCCCGCATGAACTGCAGAAAGGAAGATGAATGTTTCTTGTTTCAAGAGCATCTTCTCATATGCAAAGCACAATCTTACTCCAGAAGTACACACAAGAATCTAATACATCAATTAAAATTCACTGCAATATTAATGAAGAGGCAGAGACAGATCTATACATCCCACCTGAAATGTTTCATTCACATCCTGAATTATGAAGGGAAGAAAGGCACCCTGAGAAGTTCAGCTGGTAACAGAAAGGCTAAGGGCAAGAGCAGACAAGCCCTCTATTTTGCTGAGGAGACTGAACTGTTCGATTGGCTGGTGCTATTCATCCTCCTGCTCTACGAAAGGTTACTGCCTCCAGCACCAAACAGAGACAGTTAGATTCATTTTTGATGAACCTGCTCTAGGGACAGTACCCTTTGACAGAAAGGGCTCTCAGCATCCAAAGGCGCTTACCTATCTCCTCAACAAATTACAAAGAAATTTCCCAGAAGCCTAAGAAAAAACAAATTAAACTGATTCTCAAGTTAAATACCGAAATGTGCATGCAAACTGACCTAAGTAAATTTAAATGGATGATTATCTCCATCAAGGGAAACACTTAGTGCTCACTAACTGGAGCAACTACCAGACGCAGCTTTCTCAGCTGCATGTGGGCTGTCATTACACCATGCTGAGTTGCTTTATTACTATTAGATTCATCCCCACCTCACAAAATACAGCTGCTCTAGGCTCTTACAAGATTAGGACACTTGCAAGAGTGCTTTTTATGCAAGGGTGCAATGCCAGATATCAGAGGCTCTGACTGATTAACAGGGACATTGATTTTAATTTGCTTTAAAACACCATTCTACAAACTGTGATAGTTTAGAACCTGATATATGAGCAGCACAGGCATCTCAGCTGCAAAGTAGCTGTACAGCTGAGATCCTAACAGACTGCCTTTGCTGTATCATTCCTGCTGCTGAGAAGGATCTGTTCCCCACAGCCCACTTCATGAGGGTGCTCAGACTTCCAACAATACAAGAACAAAGATTTCCTGGCAGGCTAAATTGATTAACAGTACATTTAACATCCTTACTTGACACAGATTAACAACAGCTCTGAATCTCTCAGGTTTTCTGTCTTCCCCCCTAGCAGGGGCAGAGGAAGAACAGTTAAACAGCTTCCTACCGGCACTTCTATTCCATTCTTGGCAGCAAGCAGCCACTCCCAGCAAGCAATTGCTGTTTCCATGCCATGTTCATTGAACATCCGAAGGGGTCCCCAACACAGATGATGAAGGAGCTGGGGATCACAGTCTGAAAACAAACATTCATACAGATTTCTCCAACAGAGTAAGTAACTGGTTTTCATATCAGCATGAAACTGGTGTGCACAGTATGTACAATCAATTCCTAATAAATAGCTTCTAGTTTGAGAAGGACTTTCCCCAGTAGAAGCCTAATTGAAAGAAACCCAAAACACATTTTGGGTTCAAGTTGATGCATACTGGGTTTGTATATGGGTAGGGTTTGTAGTTTATTACTCTTGGCTTTTACAGCCAGAAAGCAGAACTCCATTTATTTTTCATTACCTTTGCTGCTTATTAGCAGAGCAGTCAACTTGAACATGGCCTGGGTGTAAAATTCAGCGTGGCCTGATTCAAGAGCATCATTCAGTTCTTTGATCATCAGCTTATTCAGGTCAGATGTTCGTCCGGTAGCATTTGAGAACTGAATCATTCCAGAAACCTGTAAAATATAATGGGGTTTTCAACAGAGAACAGTATTTTTACGAATCTAGTTTGGTATTGGTCACATGTTGATTAAGAAACTCCACAAAGAGACGTCTTTCGTTACTATTTTCCTAGATCTTTAGCTTTATCTGCAATCTAAGAACTTTCTGAAAGATCAACAGTAAACCCAATTGTCTAATAACCTAGGAAAATGATACCCTTTATCTTGAAGGAATTTAGACTCAGTGTTTAAAATAACAGAACCATACAGCAGTGAAGGTTGGAAGGGACACCACCCCCTGGAAAGCCAGTCCTGAGCTTGTGGACGCTCCACACTCACAAGTAATCCTGCGCTTACCTCTCCTGCATAGCGGTTGCGCAAGTTAAGAGAAGCCATGAAGTTGGAGTAGTCCTTCTTCACACAAGTTGGTCTCTCAGTTAGCTGGGTTGCCTATGACCAGACCACATAGAGGTGTTTACACTGTTCATATCCAGCCATTTGTCTGGTTTGTTGGGGGGGGGGGTTGTATCATCTCATATGTTTTAAGTTTAGTTTCCCTTATGCTTATAATCAGAATAGTATCAGAGCTGTTAACTACAATGGTACCAGGCCTGGTAAAAATTAAATAAGAAACATATGTATTTATTCCATGGATACAGTTTGAAATACATACATATTCGGATATACTATTTGAAAGACCAAAACCAAAGCATGAACGTCTCTGGCACTGCTGCTCCCTTTTCATGAACAGGTAAGTGTGGGTGTAAAGAACCTTGTTGTGGAGGATTTCTCAGCTAGAGCAGCTGCAGGGAGAACTTCGAGACAGCAGAGGAATGCTGCTGGGAAAGTTTGGGGAGTATTGTAGGGAGAACTCGGCAAGATAAGAAGGAAGAAAGAAGCATCCAACCAAGGCAACCGGCGAGGCAGATATCAACCAATGAAGAAGCGAAAGTACCCACGTGGGTGGTGTCAGCTAACCAATTGTACTAGCCGCTCACACACGCGGGTACTTCGGATAACCTACATCAACCCTGGACCTTCTGGAAATAAAGGATTTCATTTCCTAACCAGAAATGGGGTCTGTGCCTTATTCTCCACTGGTAAGGAGGAAGACAAGAGAGGAGGTACTATTTCGGTTCTGTGCTTTCCACACAACAGCTTGCTGAACTGAGAGTAACAGAGGAGGGGGTATTTTGTTCTTGTCTTTAAGATGTGCACTAGTGATCCACATTGCCGTGTGCAGAAGCACTAAGGAATTCATGCCAGAGGTTTTTCCTCAAAACCCACAAAAAAAAGAATGCTTCTTTACATTGAAAAATGAATTTTTTATATTAGGGATTTCATACTAAAATACAAGCAAACCCACCGGAATTTCATCACTCCTGCAACACTCTGCTTCAGTACTGCTAATGGGTAGCTTGGCTCAGCAATGGATAAACTGTTAAGAACTATTCTTATTACGTGTCTTGCATATGAAATTTGAGGACTATCATCTTTTCATTTGCAACATCCAGTCCATGGGAATAAAGCAAAACAAACTGCTAGTAATCTGAGAGCTTTCTGAAAGAGCTTTTGTCACTTGGCTGACATGCAGGAAGGCCTAATGAAAACAAATACTGTTACCATATTAAGAAAATGAGAAAGTTATTTCTCCTATTTCCTTTCCAGTTGTAAAGTTTCTAGTTTCTTCCAGCATAGACTTTATTCTATCAAGTTTTTTCACCTTGCCCCTTTAGGGAACTACACTGACTGCCTTTCCTGAGTCCTCTGAGAGCTCTTTATCCTATTTAAGTTCAGAGACCAGTGTCTAGAAGGACACTGTAACAGAGAACCAAAAGGAAATCCTGCTAAAGCTGAGCGCAAGGACAGTTTCAAAGCGGCTGCTAGAAAACAAACTGCCTGATAATACAACAGACGCTACTGGACGCTTCTCCAGGAGATCAGAAATTACAACCACAGATGAGGCAAAATTAACTGTAAAAAATTGCATATAACTGCATTAAAAGTTCAATATGCAAAAGTCTATTTTGAGTGAATCTATGTAAAACTCAGAGCAAACAGGAGTCACCCAACACCTATGTTACTACTCTAGAAAGCTGCTTATTTCAGCCTTACACAAAGATACTGCCTTCAAATCATCAGAATTAACATATAGGAAACTCTTAAACAGCGTTAGAGACAGTTTCATTTTCTTGCTTTTTACCATCTCACTTTTCAGTATTTTATAGAACATGATTATCAGATACCTTGATTTCAGATGGAAAGATACAAGGTATCTGAGTAATGTTCAAGTGCTATGACAAAGGTGATTTAGAAGATCTGTATTATGTGGTTATACTGAATGTTACAAAATCAGCATGACAACTCTACAGGTGCACAAAAGAACAAACAAGAACCATGTCCATTACTCACGCCCAGAGTGGTGTTCTGCCTGTTGTAGCCTGCAAAGTGCAAAACACTTTCTGTAGCCATGGCCAGCCCTGTGTGCTGGGACAAGCCCGACACCCAGTTCTGATGCTTGTTTAGGTACTCCTGACAAAGAGAAACAAGTGTTTGTTGGAAAACTACTGTTTTTCAAAACAAGGCAGCTCATAAGCAAGTGTTGCATCAGCACAAACTACCAGAAGCTTAATTACACACATACGTGACAACAAACAGGCTGTCTCTACTCATTCCGGTAAGGCATTGTTTCCCTGGCAGTAAAAGACTCTGAATGACCTCCTAAATAGCAAAGAGTAAGGCTCTTTCCAATTTGGAATGATAAGGATCATGGTATCAAGAGAGATACTTGAAGACTGAGGTCCTCTTTAAAGAAAAAAATCACTTCTGACGAAAAGCCTTACAAAAGGAAGTGCTTTAGACTCCATGGTAGAAGGGAATGTAATTAATTATCCCTTCACATAAGGATAGAACCCCTTGAGGTTCCCCTTTTAGGGAAGGAAATCTAAAATTCAGGTAGATTTGCAGCATCCAAAGTCTTGAGCCTCCCTGGAAATTCTGTTATTTGCACCAAATTAGGCACCCTTAGACACAATACTAATCCAACCTAGACCACATAGCTTCTTCAGCTACTCACCAAGGATTAACAGACACTTGCATTTTATTATAGTGAGACACTTTAAGGTATTTTGTTTATTTTATTAGCACATCATTAATAGTCTTTTGTAATATTTGCTTGCAGTCATACAACTGCTTTTCACTGAACTCTGTCACACATGACTGTTTACTACATGCTCAAATTAGGTCTGTAGATTATAGTGGTCTCACATAGTAGCAGCGTTTCTCCACATTTAAAAGAACCATAATGACAGAAGAAAACACCCTCCCAAGAGGGAAACAAGAAACAAGTTTTACATCCTAATCATCTATTTCAGTGTAGCTGATATTTTCAGCTAATGCACCAGTATTAAACTTTGCTATGCAGATGATTCTGTTACACGAAATTCTGACTTCTGAAGTAAATCCAGGATAATCAACTGCTTATAAATGTGTTAATTTCAGATTACTTAGGTTTGGACTACATCAAAAGTCACATCGAATAAAAACATTCGCATTATCCTCTGCAATGCTATAAAGGAAATCTTAAAGCAATAGAAAATTTAAAATTATGCCTGGATAGCCTGAAAAATGCAAAACACCACAGAATTCTCATTCTGAAGATCAGCAAAACTCCCATGTTCACAGAAGCAGGCTCATTACCTGCAGATGAGATTTTGTAACAGAGGGAGCCCATTTCATTGCTTCTTGCAGAATCATCCCACAGCGTGCAGCAAAATCCTTGACTATACTCTAGAATTAGAGAGTATCAGTACAATAAGTAAAATACAGGACCATTTTACAAGAGGCACTGGTTTAAATGGTGTAACAAGTAACGTGGGGAGTAGGTTGCAGTAACATGATCCAGCTAAAGTTTTCTGTTATGAACTACCCTTGACAAGACTCAAGTAAAATAATAAGATTCAGAAACACAAATACCAAGTGTCACATTTTATTACAAAAAATGTATCTAGGGAAGGATTCAAAAAAGATCGTTAAGAATAGCATTATTTTGGTCTTTGATAAATCAAGGATGACCACTTACCTCTCTGGCTTCATGTGTGTCAGGGACAGTTATTCTATATGGAGCATCAGGAATGTCATAGTATGGTTGGTCCTTGTGAATGTCCTAAACAAAGGCAATTATCAACTCTCAGTACAATAAAATTCATCACTTCATTTGAACACTACAGGAAGCCCTCTCCCCAAGCAGGAAGCCTGATTTACCAAAGCTTTTTGCTAATATTTGCTCTCAAAGTCAATTTGGACAGCTCTAACAAACCGTCTGTGCTCCAGTTTGGGTTTTAGTACAGGTCATTTTAAAAATCCAAAGCCCTCTTCAACATTTGGTACAAAACCAAAACTCTATAAAGTATTTCCATCTTCAACAATACCAATATGCAAAAAATTCAAGGTATATGGATAAACATGCACAGACTGGAATCACATCTGATTCTACGATTATAATCTGAAGATTATAACTCATAAATAAATAAATCAAAAATCAGAAAACCACAACCAAATTTTTATTTCAAATGAGACAGTACAACAATTACAACCCAGAACTGGTAATCCTGTTTTATTCTTGATGCTAAATTTGACAACTTTCTAGCACTAGTTTCACTACCTATGAAATAGGGTTGAAAATGCACTTCTTCACAGAATTTAAAATAAAAATTTTAACTATCTTGGTAATACAAGGAAACCAAAATAAGAACTCAAATAACTATCAAATAAATGCAAAATAAATATCAGTTCTATGAAAGAAAACAGCTTACTGCGCTAAGAGACAGGGACAGAGTCTGCAGAATATCTAGCATAGTCTTCAGCACAGTTCCACTCCACAGCAAGTGAGGAAACCTGGAGCAAGATAGGATTCAGAAACTCAATAATCATGAAGAGCTGAGGAAGGAAATTACTTTATCAAGAAAAATAGCTGCTGAAAGAGCTATATACAGCTGTAGGTAAGCTTGGACAGAAGTCTCAAAGCTTACCATGGCTCACAACAGCCTAGTTCAATATAGAGTGGAAATCTCTCCGAGAGCTATCTCATAGTTGAGATTGCATTTATTTCATGGGGAGTTTGCTTTACTCCATCTGTGGCAATACTAAGCAGACATGGACATTTAAGCAGGGGTTTTACAGCCCAAGTTAAAAATACTATTGAATGTTAGTTTTCAAGGAGATGTTTCAGCAGAAGTACCAGCAAAGAAATCCACTAGACGGTCTTCATCAACTACATAAGTAATCAGTAATCAGTCAATGTGAAAAGGGAACAGGGAAATGAAATCTATACTCACTTGTCTACCAGACCAGATAAGTATTTGTCTGCAACTCTCCTGATCCTTTTGTGAATGTGATTAAAATTCACCAGCAAGAACTGAGCATGTCTCTCCAGCTCTTCTTCATTCTCTTTAGTTTTAGGCTAAAAGGCAAGCCAAAGAGAGGTATGAAGCTTTTCAGGAAAAAAAACCCATGCATACTTTCATAAACTAAATGAGAACATTCACACAAATTCAAAGTTTTAGTTTCCATGTAACCTACTTTATCAGCCATCATTGTCAGGAATGCTTCAAACACCTTATCAGCAACAGCTATCACACACTGCATCATGCCTGAGGAATTGAGAGAGGTGACAGGTTTGATTATCAGAATTACATCTGCTTTATAAACCATGCTTAGCAGTTACAAAGCATTTATGTTTACTCAGCCAGCACTGAACCAAGCTGTTTCAAAACAAAACAAAACAAGTGCTCTTGGCAAGAACAAAGCAACAGCAGCATAGTGAATATGAATCATTTTCTTATGTCACTGCTTGATTTGTTTTAGTTTTGCATGCCTGGAGATAATTTCCAAGTATCTCAAGCTGCAAGATAACCTGGACAGGTAATCTTACCAGATTTGTCTTTTTGAATTGCTTTATCCTCAAAATAGCAGAACATAACTTGGAAGCGATCTTGGTCAGTTGAACGCAATACCCTACAAAAAGAAGAGTTTTGTGGCTAGGACTGTTTTGGCATTTGTTGAATTTGCATATGATGGAAATATCACACTAGCAGTAATACCCTTTTAAAGGAAAAAAACCCAACAACAACAACAAAACACTACAAAAAACCCACCCAAACCACAACAAACAGCCTGTGAATTCAGTATGTCTGACTAGCAAAACCTAACGCACAGTACTGAGGGGAGAAACACACTACGAAATACAATCCCAGCTCCTACATCACACTGATCCTGCAGAACAGGCAACTGTTCTTCAGAGTTGCAAGCACAAGAGTCTGTGCAGAGCAGGCATTACACTCGCAACACATTCCTCTGAAGAACTCTTTTGCCCATCTTCTGTTAGCTCCTATACAGAGGAGATTCTGTTTTCCAGGCTCTACTATATTATTCCATCCTTTTTAAATACCTCAAAGGCATTTTTGCACAGATGAATTCCCAGTCTCGGAATTTTCAATCAAAATACTGATTCTCATTTGCCTTAGTGTCTGGCAATTCTGACTTGAACATACATAGTTGTTTTTTTTGGTTTGGTTCGTTTGGTTTTGGGTTGTTTTCTTTAATTCATCAGTGGAAAAAGCATATCCATACCTCATATACTCTAGGCGGTAAACAGAAAGGAGATAGGTAGACATGGCAAAGTCTAACTTATTGATCAGTGCTGACACTTCTGGAGGAGGATCCAACAGGTTTATTATGGTACTCCGCAACTCATTTAATTCAGCCTAGAGATGAATACATGAAGTTATCTGAAGTGGAAGTAATGCATTAGTCATGATTCTTCAAATACAGAATTAAGCAGAAATAAATACTGGAGTCAAGCTCCCTGCTGAAATAACTGCTAGTTTCCATGCAGTTATACCAATGAAGAATTCCTGCACTAAAGGAATGTAAGTTTGATCAACATCAATACCGTCCAGTTTCTGAAACTACATGGCTCTGTTGTGTTATTCTTTGATGTCACAGAACTGAGTATCCAGGCACAAAGCAGATTTCTGTATTACTTGGGAGCCAGACAAAGCCATTTCATAAGCTACAATTCTTCTATCCACTTTACTGCTACCACAAATAATCCTCTGGCAAGATCTATCATGCAAACACTAGAGAGAGAAAAATATACCAGGACCAATCCAGAGCATAAAAAGGGAAAAAGTTCACTTAATATTTCTTTGAAAGACTGAATATGTTGCTTCCTTCCAAAGCTTGCTGATTTCTTTTAAACAGTTCAAGTTTTGACTGTCTGATACAAAGCTGATGCAAAATGACTAAAAGGTTCCCCTCTCCACAAAGATTTGGTTTTTTACATCTAATAAATCAGTGCAGCTACCACTCTAAACACTTGTATTCAACACTCAGTGAAACTAAATCCAAGCCAGTTACATGTACACATCTGTCATAAGAGTAAAAAAAGCTGTTTTCCACTAATAGAAGGCAGGATGAAGGGGTATTGTGAAATTTCAGTATATCGCGGTTACCATATCGTTTAACACTGACAGACAGTACGAAGGAGATAATAGAAGAAATTAATTCTTACAGAAGTTACAGTGTCATTCTTCATGGCAGAATTGTACTGAAGAACAGATCGAAGTGGCTCTTTGCTGGGAAATGTGAGCAATGGAGACTTGGTGGCAATTTCACATACACCTTCGTACCATTCTTCTGGCCAAAGACCTAAAGCACAAGTATAAAGAAGAAGATGGGGTAAGGGAGAAAAATAACATTAAGACCCACACAGTTAACCAGTGCTATCAAGCTTGGCACTACTTCCTAGGGTCATTTTTTCACGCACTTAAGTACAAACACTCAACACACGTGATCCATGTTCCAACGACAACAAACTTGTTTAGGTAATTCCAAGTCAAGTTTCTCACTGGACAAGAAGTTTCTACTTGATTACCATTGTACCCTGTATGTCCAGTGCTCCATTTCATACTTAACTAAGGCTATTAACCTAGGGAAAAAAATTAAGCACAAGTTGTACTGTGCTGAATCTCATAGCAAACCAGCAAAGATGTGAAGAAATCCAGCTGGAGAACTGCCATGTAAGCTCTTCGTTTTTCAGTGTCTTTGTGCCTGTTTTTTTTCTTCAGCCTGCTGTGACTGGTTTGCACAGATTTAGATGCTTATTTGTCAGGAGTTTAAGTGTGAGCAGCAACGTTCTCTTAGAATTTACGCTACCTGATCCTTCCACAGCAAATCCCATCAGCACTGAGTACAACCAGAAGTCACGGAACAGCTTTTGCAGCCTGGGTTTGGCCTCCTTGATGGGTGGCAAGCGTCTGGTGAGCTACCAAAGAAATAAAAATTAACACCAGAGAATAGCGGGAGCTATGGTAATTTCTCTAAGGAATCAATTAATGTACCTTCTTTGCTATGATTTACAAAGGTAATATTCTTTGTCACCTAAGAAAACCAGTATTAAAACGCTATTGTTATATGATAAAAGTTAGATCTTGTTAGAATAATATGAAATATTAACTTTTGAGATGCCTGAAGTAAGAATTTCCTTTGTTTTACACAGGAATAATACCATGCTGATACAGTAACCTCTGAAGAGAATACATAATGTTAGTGTACTATCAACTGCAGAGATGAAGAGGCCACATGGTCCTTTAAACTGTGTTGGAGACAATGCCATACAGCTCTGCCTAAGTGCAAAGGAACTCAAACCTAAATAAATATTAGTCAAGCATACTTCTGGTTGCTATTGTTTATTGGCTTTGTGGAAATACATTGAGGCACCAATTGGGGATCTTTTATTGTCTGCACCCACGCACACAATGACATCAGCTCTGGAGAATTTACTATCTAAACAAGCAAGTACAAGAGCATTATTTTCAACAGTTTTTCCTTAAAATTCTCTGATGCTTTTTGCACAAACGGCTGCTTCCACTGCAGGAGCACAGTCTTCCAGCCAACATGATATGCAACTTTAGATATATTTATGTAACAAACATCATAGTGCGCTATCCTAAAAAGCGACAGAAGTCCAAGCAGTGTTTAAAAAGTGGAAAGAATAGCTCACTGAACTGCAAGCTTTATTCAATGATCATATATTATTCAATGATTGTATATTATCACCTCAAACTTTATGAAGAAAATGTTAGATTCTAGTCTAGCTTAAAAAGTTTTCTCTCAATATACACTGATTCCCTTGGGGCATGAAAGCCAGCAGTATTTCAGCCAGCAGTATTTCAATGAAACCTTATATAAAGCCAACTTCGGGCGCATTTATAAATCATGAGGCAGATTGCTCATTTAAAAAGAAAACCATAAAAAAACCCGTTTAAAAGCTGATGAATGGCACCATGGTAAAAAGTTGTGTGTGCAACACAAATATCTGCACCAACGTAACACTGACCGAAGAAGCCTGCCCATCACAACCAGAGGCCTCGACCATTTCTGCATTAAGATGTCCCCCCCATTTCAGCACAAAATAGCAGTGACATGGCTTTTACAGGTCAGTAACAGTCAAGTTTATGTGCATGCTTGACTTTGAAACTTTACATACAGAACAATTTTTGCTCAAAGATTATCCTCAAAAGTGAACAAGTACCTGCAAAGCCGTAAAAGTAGCTCAACAAGCAACATACAATTCAGCAGAGATCACTAGGCAAGGGAGGGATTTTGGCTGACAAAGTAAGTTTAGCAGTGTTTGGTTTAGAGAATGTTTACTTTGGGAGATACACAAAAAACTAGCGTCAAAGTTCAGCTTTAAACCCTGCCATTCCTCTTACTTGAGCCATTCAACACATCCTTCCCCATACAGCAGCTTAAAGGTAAGCTTCATTTTCATCTGCTGTTATTTTAGGTAGATCTGACCAAAGACACGTATATTGCAGAGTGGAGGAAAGTTTTGACAATCTTAGTGCAGCAAAGCAGTAACTGAACTTTGGTGAAGATGAGACTGTAAAGCTGGGAACTACAGACAGCAAATTCCTCCACGCAGGAAAGCATTTATCAGTGGTTACTGGACCGAGTACCTCAGCCCTAATGGTCTGACTTCTGGGGGCGGGGAAAAAAAAAGTCACGAATTTATGAAGAAACAGTATGAAAAAGACTGACTTGAGTCATTCGGTCACAGGGTAAAACCATCTAAAGAGCATCTTCTATGGATCCTTCAGTGTTTAGGAACAATGGGGTTTTGTTAATATGGGATAATCCCCTTAAATTGTTTCAGGATTTCAAGCAAATGAGTCTGGGGGGGTAGAATTTCAAACATTCACCTGTTAGCTCAGTTACTTCAGTCCTGCTACAACATGTTTGAAAATGTTTTCTTTCAAGCACTGGGTTTACTCACTGAGGTACAGGTATGTATACCTATCCATTTTACAGCTCTTCCATAAAACAGCTCTTTGGACTACTTCCTAATTTAAATAGCATTTTAATCAACACCTTATAAGATTTTTGTTTAATTTCTGTTCAGCGTTTTGCTCTAGTTTATCTTGTAAATGAATGCCTTTCTATGCCAAAAAAGTACTATTAACAGAAATTTACTTTATAAAGTCTTATTTTCTAAAGAAGTCTGAGCAAAAGCCAAGACCCTGGCATTCAGACAGCCATTCAGTTTCAGCTGATGCAGTTATTGACATTTTGGTCTTTATCTGACTGTCACAGAAAGGAATTATACTTTTTCATCTCTTTTTAAGATCACTGTAATTACTGCAACCCAGTATTATGGTGAAAAGTCTCTCAGACCCACTTCTTGGAACACTGCTTTACAGCTGAGTAAGAGTGATTCATTCTCTCCGAAGTACAAATATCTAAGATAATTCTTGATTTTAAAGCTATCTTTTAAAATTTAATGGTCCAATACTCGGTAAATAAAAAAGAGATTAACTTTTCCTTTAAAAAAATGGAGGTTCTACTTAAATATATTCTCAGGTGAGGTCAGAAACCTGCCACTGGGATAACACCAAATGTAGAGAAGCAAAGCTCCGATTAGGAACTTACAGAGACTTCACAGAATGAAGGAAACAGCCAGCACGACGTGCTGTGCAGCGCTACACAAAAACACACTGACACAAAACACAGTTAAAAATCAAAATTGAGCCAATTTTTCATAAAAGTAGCAGATGAGAGTACACAGCTGCAGAAAGCATGCACAGACACTGAGTTTACACATCCAAGTTACACCATGAGTAGGTCAGGATACATGTTTACGCCTAACGCTTCCTTAATGGTGTTCAGTGCAAACACCCATCTCGCTCCAGGTTTGCTGTTACTTCCCTAGATCTCCCTTATTCTAGCAAATTTCAGCCTTGCTCTTCCAAAAATGCTCCCATAAAACTCCCATTTCTGAAGTAGCTACAGGATGTCTGGTTTTGTAATTCTTCAGTACATCTCAGCCTTCTGGTATGGCTCCTGTGCTGGATGCCTAGTCCCTCCTCCTATCAAGCTGGAATCTTCATACTTAATGTCGCACTCTTAGCATACACTAGTAACAAAGTAAATATTTCAAGTGTTATGGGGTTATAAATAAAGAGGTCCACATATTTTAGGTAATGAGTTTGTTACCGCTGAAACATGCCCATAACAACTACTTGTATGGGAGGAGGTCAACCAATTCTTCGGCAGGATGGAGGCATCATGTAAGCAAAACTGCTTTTATTTACTGATCTTTAACTAAAACAGATTTATCCACCCAATTTAGCTCTGTTCTACTAAAAAAAATGCTATCAAATAAGGTAACTATAGATCCGCTGCTGTGACAGAGCTCAGCAGGGACCTAAAATTAGGGAATAGGTAACTAAAATTCAATTACCTTCTGTCCTCTCAACTGTGTTACGTTGTCTTCCAGGTTTTGATCTGTCAGAATGAAGTTTCTATTTCATTTGCTTGCCCTTGCTCTTGTCATAACCTCCACATTTGGAGGAGTCAAGGACTTCACTGAGCATTTTGAAAGCCTTAAAGATGCACAGCCACAAGAAAATGGCACCTATGATATGCCAAATTTTCCACTGGAGTTCCACAGAGAAAACACTATCACTAATGACTTGATTCCTGAAGAGGAGGAGGAAGAAGACTACCTAGATCTTGACAAGATACTGGGTGAAGATGACTACAGTGACATTATTGATGCTGCCCCACACATAGTTTCTGAAATTCAGCAAGGAAATATACTTGAACTATTCCAAGGCAAAACCAGAATCCAGCGCCTCAATATCCTCAATGCAAACTTTGCCTTCAACCTTTATCGCAGCGTGGCAGAAAAGACCAACTCTTCAGATAATATTCTCATGGCTCCCGTTGGTATTTCCACTGCAATGGCTATGATTTCTCTGGGACTGAAGGGTAAAACTCAGCAGGAAGTATTGTCTGCTCTTGGCTTTCAAGACTTCATTAATGCCAGCACCAAATATGAGCTCATGACTGTTCATAACCTCTTCCGCAAGCTCACTCATCGGCTCTTCAGGCGCAATTTTGGTTACACACTGAGGTCTGTCAATGATCTCTACATTCAGAAGGACTTTTCTATTCTGAATGATTTCAGAAACAATACAAAGACATACTACTTTGCTGATGCTCAATCAGCTGATTTTTCAGATCCCAGCTTCATAACTAAAACCAATGAACGCATCTTGAAGCTGACCAAAGGATTAATAAAAGAAGCTCTTGTGAATGTAAACCCTACAACACTGATGATGATTCTTAACTGTCTCTACTTTAAAGGTAAGAATCTGCTATTTCAATCTTAGCAATTTTTTTTTCAGTTTGCAGTTCACTGCATACTTCAACAGAAATCCCAATCTGAACTTAAATCTAGACTACACTTCAAAAAAGCCTACCACTTCCCTCATTAGGAAGAATCTCTATTATTAGCCTATTTTTACAGTTTTCTGTAGGACACTGATGCTCCAGTCACACCCTGAAGTTAGTGGGTATTGTACAAATACAGCAAAAGCTTATCACATCCAAAAATCTTACAGACTGTGAGACTAAACCCCAACATATGAATGCAGAATAACCTCAGAAATCATAAGCTTTGTAGGAGTCTCAGGCAGTGATGTATTAATTCACATGCAAGTTATTAGTCACTGTCAGTCCTTCTTCCAGTTACTGGCTTCACTGAAATGGTATAGGCTGATTTCAGTTAAAACACTTAACATTGCCGAAATAGTCAAGATTCATAGGAATGACCATAAAGAATCACAATCCTTGTCAACAAGGGGACTGAGAAGTATGACCAAAACAGTATTCTTCTACAGCTAAAACCAAACCATTCACTAGAGTAATTAATCATAAACTGCCTGCTGATACGGGCTCCTACATGCATCACTGAACAGCTTGAAGTAAAGACATTCTTATTATACACCCTTATCTTCTATTTCTTTACATTCAAACTAAGGGTCTGTGGTGAAATTTAACACTGATTTTCTGCCTCAGGTTGAAAGTTTGTGAATTTTTCAATAAACTTTTAAAATGGTATTAAATGAGCCAGGGGTGGGAAGTGCCAATGCAGCAGGAACTGAGGAAGAAGAGGAAATTCTCTTACTGACTACTGAAGACAATAATGAGATGAAAGTGACTTAAAACACTGGCAAAGAAAGACTAGCACAAAAGGATAACAGTGTTTGGGAGTACAACATACATCTTTCCATAGCTTATAAAACAGTTCCTTTTTCTCAGTTACATCCTGCTTCCAGGAAACAAATGCTCAAGGGCTGTCTTACACCTTCACAGGATTTCATTATAGGAATATCATTCTTCTAAGTTAATGAAACATACCATCTCCCACTCACTTGCAAGATGTTACTTCCTTGAATAATGCCACTTGCCTCTTAAAAAGATCTGAAGCAGTTATTAGCATAAGATCCAAACATTCCCCTATTTTGAAGTACCATCCAAAAGGGACTTATTTGTATCCTTAAGTACACCTCTGATGATCATATCTTATTAAATACATGACTCTCCTGCCCATTAGACCATCCTAAGAAAAGAATCCCGCAAAGTAAAATGCAAATATTTTTTTTCACAATTTGGTAAATTTAAAATACCTTTTTGCTTTAGGCTGAAATTATTAAATACTTGTGCTATCTCAAAACCACAAAAACTCCACCAAAACTAAATAGTACTGGAACTCTTGAGTCACCAAGGTCAAAAAGACTTTGGGCTTTTTCTTCTGCCCATGGAGTCCTCTAGTCCAAATTGCCTTGGTAGTGTCTGCTGAAAACTGTAATTTCCAAACCTCGAAACCAAGAAAATGCAGTCTTTATTTCCGTCTCCCATTCTTTAATGAGAGACAGCCTCTTGGTATCTCTATTTTGAGTGGTACTGAACTTTTAAAAAGCAAGTTCTGCTCCTGGCCTTCCCAGTTCCCCCACTAGTCCTTCTAGACATGCTAGCTTTTGCCCACATCTTTCCAGTATTTACACTGACAGCACCATTGCAGACAAGTTCTGTGAAGCTCTCAAAGCTAAGAAACCTATGACTATTCTCAGATACACAGAGATATTCAGTACAAGTGAGGCTTGTGCTGAATAACTGTAATTGAGTAATGGGATACCTGCCAAACACCATGAAACCTCAAGCTCCTCTTACATTAGACACCATCAAGAAACTATTGGAAACTATTCACATTGGTAAGCAGCAAGTTTTATCTCGTCTAGGTGTCAAATCTACCTACAACTGAGATCTAGCCTCCATTCTGCAGAGATCTGAACAATCATTTATGAGTTCCCTATCAAGTAGGAGCTGGGTATTTTAACCAGGATAGATCACAGCAGCTTTTGACAGCTGACAGATTTTGACAGGTCCAAAATTACTTTTCTGAGATTCTAGTCATGAACACAAGAGAGAATTTCATCAGTGGAGACAACATCTGCCACTGCAGGTGGGTCCCAAAGACATCTTGGTGGAAGCTTCGAAACAGGAAATCGTAAAAGTCAGAGAGCATCATGCAGTTTCAGATGACCCCAGAAGGCCACATACCTCCCCCTGGAGAACAGCATTTTACCACAAGACAAACACCTGCAAAGCTGAACCCAAGAAGAAAGTTTCCCACCTCCTCTCTTTTGCAAGGAAGAGCTAACAAAAGTCTTCCATTCCTCAGGGGATGACAGCGCTGCTGAAGCTCCCCTGGCACACAGCAGCTTCATGCCATTTGCTAGATAAGAGTCCTGTGACTGTGAATTTTGTTCCCTGAAGAGCAGCAAGATGAGATGCTGGATGAGACAATTTGTTTGGGAATAGCCTAATCCATTTTATTTCCCATTCCCTTCGGAATATTAACCACAGTCCGATCATTTCTCAAAATGCTCCCCATCAGCCCAACATACAAAGAAACTATTAAAGTTGGACTAAAGGCTGCTTTTGATACTTCAATTTGGAAAAGTCAGATTAAGGATCTCAAAATTACTTGCAACTCTTTAACAACAAGGTTACCAATCAAGGTTAAATTTGCAGTCTCTCCACACAGTTGCAGCCACATTCCCCATGCACTCGGCTGCCAACGGTGACCTAAAATCCAGAGTTTTAACAGGAAATACCAGTAACCTTATTTCCACTAAAATTCTAGCTTTGCCTGCCCATGAAGGAAGAAACGTTCTTTCCAGAGCCATGGTTCTAAAGAAAGATCAGTAAGAATACTGCTTTAAAAAAGCACCTTCTTCTACACAGTCAATAAATATTTGGGGTACCCGAAGAATCTTCACATAGAAAGCTTCAAAACTTGACGGACTTTCTGGTCTGCAAAACACAGTGGATTGCACTTTCTGGGCATAAACCTGTCAGATGAAAGGCTCTTGCAGATGTGTTGAAATCACATCGAACTGGGTCATTAAGAAACTCCTCAGGATGTGTTAAGACAGAAAGTTAATTGGTTTGAATGGCCTAAATCAAGGTAATGCCTTCAGCATCTCTTTTAAAACCTTATGCAAACCTAAGCAAGACATTACTTAGCTTGCGGTACCAACAACATGCTTCACTGTGGGTTTCAAGTATCAGAGCTCTCAGAAAACATAGCTGTGTCAGTTATTGCACTAGGTGCAAAGGCTGTCAAGTATTTTCCATGTGTTTAACCTTTGTAATGTCTAGATTCCTCATAGCAAAAAAATAGTACACATCAACCTCTTTCAGATCTCCAGTTTGAGTAATTTTTGCTTTTGTAATTCAGAGCACTCAAATCAGACAAATGTTATGCTAAAAAAACCCAGGAATTTTAAAGTCATTTTAAAACTTGTCTTCTTATTCAGACTTACTTGAATCTCCCACAGTAATTCCCAACTCACATGAATTAAAACAATGTAAACTCTTATTTAAGAATATTTTATTAAACAAGGATCTTCTGCCCTCTATTAACAGGAACCTGGGAGAATAAGTTTCCGGTGGAAATGACTATGAAGAGAAGCTTCCGACTGAATGAGAAGCAAACAATAAAGGTTCCTATGATGCAGACTAAAGGGAACTTCCTAGCTGCTGCAGACCCTGAGCTAGACTGCGGCGTGATCCAGCTCCCGTTTGTGGGGAACATCAGCATGCTGATTGTACTTCCACACAAACTTTCAGGCATGAAAGCCCTAGAAAAGCAGATAACACCGCAAGTGGTGGAAAAATGGCAGAAGAGCATGACAAACAGGTATCTGCTTGTCAAGTACATCTTGTTAAGCCTTAGTGTATTTTCTTGATGAGATTGACATGGGTAAGTAAAGAGCACAGAAGATAACATGATATTGTGATTAAAAACACTAAACCTAAACAAAACCCCCCAAAGGATGGATTTACTGAATTACAAATTAGGACCATCGATCACTCAGAATTTAAATGCTGTCAAGAAATCAACAATGACTAAGATGAAAAATTCTAATGAGAGTTCCAAATTCTTTCTATTAAGAACTTAATATTCTAATTTAAAGAAAAAATTCTTACTGAAGTTTACAATGAGGAGGAAAACCAGGAGTATGATAATAACAGGTTATTTGTGCAGAATAATCGCCATCATACGGAAAGCAGCCCTATGCTCATTGCAGCACTGTGCATTTCAACACATCCATTGAGTAAAGGCACACATTCAGTCATCAACCCCAGACATCACAATTATGGGAGGCAAAAAATTATACAGCCTCTCTTGTGCAAGGTGACAGACTGGGTGGTATCTGTCTTTAGCCTTGATAGAAAGATAAAAAGGGCAGATTTGATGGGCTATTCAGGAAGCCAACCTAATTCTAATTGTATACAATAAGTGACAAATCTCCAATTTAGTACTCCAGAAAATCTGACAGTTGGACATTTATTAGAAGCATACTGAGCCATGCACTGAACTGCTCAAAGCTGTGGATCTTACACACACAAATAATGTAAATCACTGCAAGGGAAATACCAAAATGACAAACTAACAGTTTTGTGAGGGGAATTATTTTTAAAGAACACACCTTAAAAGTAATGATTCCCAAGACTTGAAAGTAAAAGTACATTAAGCAGTCCTGTGCATTTCTGTGTCCTGCTTGCTGAAGGCAGCAAGCAACCCAAACCACAACAGACATCTAAAGCAAAGGAGTCATTCTCCTCAATGATTTTTCATTTTTGGTTTTATTTTTACTAGAACAAGAGAAGTGGTTCTGCCTAAATTTAAGCTGGAAAAGAGTTATAACTTGATTGGTTATCTGAGATCCATGGGAATAGAAGACCTGTTTAATGACAAAGGCGACTACTCTGGTATATCGGATGAGAAAGTCACCATTGACCGGGTATTTACTCCTCTCCTCTTTTCATTCCCTTTCTGATTTAGCTGTATCACCTGAAAATATGACAACAATAAAAATAATTCACAGTAAGCTAAAATAGAATTTTTTTCTCATCTTTCCTGGAAGACAGAGGAGGGATGTGGGTTTCTCTGTACTCTGTATGCACTTATCTACCCATATAATGAGGTACATGTTTAACCAGATGTCAAAGGCACAAGAAGTGTTATGGCCAGTCAGGAACAGGCTTGTTCACAGACCAAAACCAAAGGATTGCTGCATATAAGAGTTACCAGAAAGAGTGTCACAAGGGAGCCACGTGCATGACATGAAGCCAGGGTGGGGGGATCGGGGAGAAAGACTATGAGCAGATGATTTGAGAATACTTAAGAGACCTTCAATTATATTTTTGTTTATTTACCCCCTTTTTTTTTGGTTTGCTTTAACAGTTCAATCATCAAGGCACAATAACTGTGAATGAGGAAGGCACAGAGGCTGCAGCAATAACCAACGTTGGGTTCATGCCTCTTTCTGCTCAGATTCGCTTCGTTGTCGACCGCCCCTTTTTGTTTCTGATCTACGAACATCGCACCAGCTGCCTTCTGTTCATGGGCAGAGTTGTCAACCCAGCCCAATCCTAAAAGCAGAGAAGACCTCCAACACACTGTTACATGTGGGCTGTATAATTGCATGCTAATATACCAGTATTATAAAGGAATTTTTATTGCCATGTTAGCTAATAAAAAAGCCACTGGTATCAAAAGAAAATATATTATCTATAGGTAGTTTTTTATGAATGGACTCGTAGCAGTAGATAATCTGACTGCAATTTATAATGGTTAGTGCCATGTATTGATACAAGTGTACTGAAAAAAAAAATACCACAAAGTAACTTACATTTTGTCTTCTTCAGTGTATAAAACGTAATCAATAAAATAGTTAGACTATCTGGATTCTTGAGATTTAGCTCTAAATTTGTGCTAGGATGTCTCCTTATGATAAATAGGTGTAAGGAAATCCTGAATACCTGATCAGTCTCAGAAACCAAAACCCCTCCTGGGTACCTTACATAATCCAACTTTGCCCTACACACAAAGCTTTTTAATATGACAGCCAGTGAAATATCAGTATTAGATGAAGGATGATGATGAGCTGATATTGAATAGAAAGCTCAGATATTTTTCTCTACTGCCTTACATTGTGCTTCCTTGTAAGCCCACCATCTGGGGTACAATTTTCAGTACTGGAGGTTCACAATAGAAATCATTAGCATCCATATACACATTTTATTGGCTTCTCTATATTCAAAAAGAAAAGCATATTCATAAGATTAAATATTCATGCCCTAGATTTAATTAGCTTCTCAAGAATTAAGTGAGCTGCAGCATCTGAAATATGGGGGGTTTGAGACCTTAAGTAGCAGAAATTATTCAAGGGAAAGAGGTCAAGCAGAAAAGCAAATCAGCTACTGCTCAAAACTCATGATCTTCATACATTGTGCAAGAAAGTCAAATATTTGCTTCAACCACCATAATGTAACCATTAACTCTTGCTTCAGATTCTGGCACTATCTGACTCCATTTAAAGGTCACACTGGTTAAGAAAAATAAAGCTATCACAAGCTATCCAGAATAAATATATCATCAATAAAAATTTCAAACAGGAAAGTGCTTCCATAACTCACAGTAAGTCTCTAACAAGCACCAATCTTTTCTCACTATGCAAAGAATGCCTGCTCATAGCAATAGCCCCTGCAGAATTATTTAGCTTATTAATTTCTTGAATTCATGACTAGAAACAATTCAAGAATCCCGAATCACCGAAGATTAATCGTTCTGAAATATGTCATTAACAAACAGCTGTTTTCCCCCCTATCAGGGCAAGAGGTATCATTTTACAATACTACCTTTCTCTTGGATGCTTACTTCTGCACTAGTTGTTAATCAAACCATTTGACCATGAGTTAGCACTGATATTTGATATATAAGAGAAATATTATTCCATTTGCAACAATCCAACTATTGGATACTCACCACAGCAATAACAGGAATAAGCACTCCCAGATTCCCTGCGCTACTGGAGGCCTGGAAAAGAGAAAGGAAATTATCAAAACGTCTACAAAAGCATTTCTCAAATACCCGCTACAAGACACCACACATTCCTATTGTCTATGCAAATGAAAACATATATTGCCAATTACAACTCTGTATCTTGCAAACAGATGTGCATCAGGCAGCCATGAGAGCATCCTAGAAATTCACAGGACTTCCTCAGGGCACACCCTGGAGTCTTTCAGCAGAGCTTTGCAGGTGGCTCCTCACAGACTATTGGGATTCTTTCTCCCAGCATAGGGTCTATGTTTGGAAGTTAGGTATTATGCCTTTAGCTACAAGCGAGGGGAATATTCATTGACACCAGATCTATTCTGGCAGCCAACAGCTGCAAGAAAAATGCTGATATTAAGTGGGTGGCCACAGACAAGCATCAAATGTTTACTAAGTCTCATTACGAAAGCAAAAAATGGCAACTTTATAAAAAGACAATTTTCAAGAGTTTATTTAAGCAGTAGGAGCAGCCTTTTCCATTGAAATAGAAGCATAAGGAAAATACATATTTCCTTTGACTTCTTGGGACTTTTTAATTGTACTCTGTACAAGTGTTTTTGCTCTCGGCTAAATCCAGGGTTTGAGAACTGAAAACATTCACTGCATACAAGACATTGTCTCTCACCTTCTCTGATGAGGCAAACTGACAGCACAGACAACCATGCTTAGAGAGCTCTGAGGTCTTGCCCTACCTCCCATACCCCTACATACTGGACTTGGGAGGTAGAGATCTCTCCACCTCTTTCCTTACAAGACAGAAACCAGTTATAGAAACCGCTTGTTCCACAGAGCAAAGGCAAGGCAGACATGCTAACACAGTACAGCTTTACATGAAGTGGAGTACACCAAAAGGAAGCTATTAAAAAAGAAGCAAGGAAGGGCAAGAGAGAAAAACAAAGCCAAACAGCCCTCAGATGAAACAGTAAAGATACAACCCAACTAATACACACTTTAGTTATCTTTCCTGTAGTGTCCAAGATAAAGCCAAACAAAAGATGGACCCTTAAATATTTCTGAAGGGACTAGAACAGCACACGAGTCACTCTAAGGGGTAGGAACAACTGGAAAAAGTCACTATAGTTTATTTTGCTTGCATCAGAACAGCCCACTGCACACAGCAAACTGCTACGGAGTTCAGATGCAAGCTGATAGAACCCAGCATAGGACATTAATAGAAGTGTAGAAAACCCACTTTTCTATTAGCATTTTTGTTACAGAAGTGGAGTATCAGTCTCTTTATGATATTCTATGGCACTGAGGATGAAGAAGATGCATTGAATCCCATCCCTGGGCATTCTCAAGGGACATCCATGTTAACCATCATCAATATCCAAAAAACCTGAAGTCTCTCAGAAGTCACTTACATGACTGAAAAATCCAATTTGACACAGAAAAAATAAGCCACTGAATTTGCTCACTGGTTAGTGAGCAAATTTAAGACCATAAAAAGGCATACTGAGAAGCAAGGACCCAGCAAGCCATCAAAGAATGTTTGGGAGCAAAGCATGTGAAATGTTTTACCTCCCTGATCTCTTCTGGAAAATTAAGTAACCCAGTCTTCAGAATACCTTTCAGAATTTTTACTCTACATAAAGAGTGTTCTACTGAAAACTGCTGTCAGTATCTTCATCATAGAGAAACACTGCCTCCTAGCTCAAATCCATGTTAAATCAATCATACATTTTTCTGTTTGCAGGCAGCTTTAAGCCAGTGCAGCAGTTTGTCTCCCATACTGATTCCTAAACTCAGAGAAAAAATATCTCCAAAAGGAGGAGGGTGGAAACTAACTTGGAAGCACCATTTTAGACCAATGCTTACAGTATATTCTTCACAATTTCAACTCTATCTGTGGTTAAAAGAAGCAATGAAATCCATGGAGAGAGATTTTCCACCACAGACTTCCTGAAAAGCAGATTCTAGACATGTGTTAGTTCCCTTTTAACAGAACAGTTGCCATCCCCGATTAAATGCAGTCTACCTTCAAAGCAAACAGACTCATTTCAAAGGGATTTACCAAGAGTTCACCCTTCCCATAAAGGAATAAAAAACTTAGCACTATTAAAATGTAGCATGCACAGAAGTTGGGGGGGGGGGGGAATAGGTTAAAAAGAAACACCACATTGTTCCCTTTGCTACTAGGAAAATGTACCTATTTCAAACAGAAGCGTTACCTATCTGCCGAAAGAAGCAGGGAACAGCTCCCAAACCACTCCAGTGAAATAATCTTATCAGTACAAACACATCTGAGTTACTGAAATCTAAAAATGTATATTTTGTATATCAAATCACTATCAAACATGAGGTTTTTACAATTAAAAACCAGCAAACATCTAAACATCTCACCTTCAGTGCCGGTCCTTTTTCACTTGCTCTCTCACTAGCTCTCTTTCCTTCTAGCCCAAGCTGAACAAACAGTTCCAGCAGGTTCATCAGTAGTTCATCCACAAGATGCTCTCCTTGAATGTTAGCAGCAATGTTAGCCAGGGCATTAATGACTGCTAAAGAACAGTGTCTGGGGAGAAAGAACAGTTACGAAGTTATATATTTTCAGTGCTTTATAATGCTGATAATAACTCTTGTAATAAGGCTGCTGCTATTCTTTCACTGAGAGGTTTTTGGATGGTGTTCGTTGTTGGTTTTGGGGGTTTTTTTTATGAGTAGCACATCACTAATAATTGAAATGCAATCAGTATTTAAGTGAAAAATTATTTGTAAGCTTTGTCTCTTTACGATGCTCTTACAGCCAAAAGGAAATTACCTTCCTGTACAGATACTGCTACAGACAAAAATTAGAAGAGAGCTGTGTTCCCAGACTGGGAAAGCTCTTGAGCAGAAGAATCAGAACTAGGATGAGCTCTGATTGCTGAGATTACACTTGGACAGACAGTATGCTAAAACATACTGAAGGAATAGTATCCTTAGTTACTCACACACTACATTAAAAGATACTCAGCCAACCCCAGCTATCAACAAAGTCAGTGACAATCTTCAGGCGTAACAGACACTACAATGCAGACTAAGATACTGAGAATTAAATTGGTAATGGTTTGGATTTAAACCCTAACATGTAATGGGACCACATTAAAAACTAAAACCACCACTCACACACAAAACCCAGGGGAACTTCATCAGCTTTTCTAGACTAAGATATTAATTAGTCTAGTTACAGATAATGTACAACCATCTACAAACATTAACTCCTTAGAAAAGGAAAAAAATCAATACTACCTGTAGTGAAAACTATTTTAATGAATCTCTACATTATGAAACACTACTGTTTTTAAAATAATACACTACTTCATAAAATCAAAGGAAAAAAAAAAAAAACAGTGCTATTTATAACCTGGTTATAAAACTTAAAGTGGGAAAAATGTGAAAATCCCTCAAGTAGCATAAAGGAAATCCAATGTAGTATTCATACACTTCAGGGACACGGGTAAAAATTACCTGTATCCATGATCCTTGTAGTCTTTTGTGGCAGAGTAAACAACTGAGCTTGCTTTAACACTGATTTGCTGAAACAGATTCCACACCTCCTGGTAAATATATTGCTGTAAAAACACCCAAACAAGCAAATCACTGAGTAAAGCTTATTGAATACAATCTCTCTAAACAGCCATCCTGTAAAACACAGTATTTTACACAATAAAGTAAAATACACATAAAGGAAATAAAGAAAAGTGATTCTGAACTGGCCCTCCCTTAGTCAGTTTTTTCCTTACATTTCCAGTGATGACCAAGCAGCCCAGCTGATCAATAATGAGTACATCGAGATGAGAAGGTGGCTGGCAAAACTTCTGCTGTAAGATCTGCAGGATGGGTTCCATCATTTTTGGGGTGTCCCTCAGTGCCACTGCAATGTGTCCTAGAGCACGAATTGTGTGGTCAGGAATCAAATGAGCTTCCCTGTTACAGAAAAAATAAACAAAAACCACCATACATGTAACTGTTCAACAGTTAAAGACCTCCAAGCACAGATACTTTTCACATAAGAAACAGCTGATATACTAAATTTAAACAGTTTCAATATTGACACTCTTGATACCCATCTACTCCCAACATTAACAGTAAATATACTTGCACAAGTTGGTTTTCAAAATAAAACATAAACCCCAAAAACCCCACATAAACGCATTATCCAAGAAACACACGCTAATCCATGAACAAACTGTTCTAGAAACACCACTGAAAAGAGGTAAAAGTGATCTGCAAAACACTTAAGACATTACAGTCAGACCAGTCACTATAGGACCTCCCTTTGGCAGTTTCTTGGTTGGCAGGTCTCTTAAAAGTGAAGCAAGCCAAATGCCATAAGTGACATGCTGAATAATGAACCAGATAAAAATGAATCCATACCTCTCAGTATGAAAATGAGAGCTCTGCAAAGGTTTGCATGGGAAGCTCTTGACACCACACAACCTTACTAATCTCAGAGATACTTTAAAATAATGCTGCCTGTACTTCGATCTCAGAATAAGCTTCAGGTTCACCAAGTGAAGGAAAAATTGATTTGATGACTGAGAACTTACTTATCACTCTCTTGAGAAATGTACAGGCGGTTAGATAAACTGGCAAGAAAGGCCTCAACAATCACTGAATCTATAGTCAAGCCAGCTTTCAAGCACCTGAAATAACAATGAACAGAAAATTGGATGGAACATGAAAAAATATGCATAAATGAAACATTTCACTTTTTACTGCCATAAACACCTTACAGGTAGAAGGGAAAAAAGTTACACTGAAGAACTGACTGCCTATGAGAACTACAGACGTACTTTAAATAACGATCAGTTTCTACTGCTGTTTTCTCCAGAAGCAATAAAGATGGGAATAAGCAATAAGGTAAACTCAGAACCAACTGCTTTAGAAACTTCAATCACTTGTCTCTAGTCACCAGCTATTTGTCTTCCCTCCAGCTCTCTGTAGCTGTTTAGAAGAGAAAAATAATCATCACACTGCCCACGTTTTAGTGCTTCACAATCCCATTACAGAGGCTCACTTAACACGACAATCTAAGCAGCAAACAAAAACCCCACTGAATATCAAACTGGTGACTGCATGAATTACATATGTGGTAAGCAAAACAATGAGAACAAATTATAATTTTACAATTAGGACACACACAGAACCAAGAGATGTGGTGGGGGGTCGGAACTGGATGATCTTAAGGTCCTTCCCAACCCAAACCATTCTATGATTCGTGATTCTGTGTCCAAACAAAAATGAAGTCATGATCGAAAAAGGCAAAAAGCCTTTATAGAGGCACAGAGCAGCATTTTCTCAATGGTTACAATGCTTTTCTGGTAGGGAAATAGAGCACATGTTCCAACATGGCAGAAGTCTCTCTTACCGGCAGATGTTGTCTATGGCAATGTCACGCAGCTGCTCATACATAGATGGTTGACTTTTCTTGCCCGGCATTACATTTAGAGTGGACTCTGAATGCTCGTTGGTTACACTAATCTTGATGTCATTGCCGCCTACTAAGAACACAGAGAGAGCATGTGAAATACCCTTTTTCCCCCCCAAGATGAGAGCACACAGGCACAGCAACATCTGTCGAGGGTAAACCACTATTTTACAGCTTAGAAAGTTGAGCTGAAGAAATCTGGAAGTGCACGTGTTGGCACTACCTATACCCAATACTACTGCATTTAAATATTTCTAAATAATTATTCCTGAAGTTAGCCACCTTCAGTTACCATTTTACCTGTTCTGCTTTAGAATTACGACTCTGCTTTTGCATTTGCAAGTGATTTAAACTGAATTTAATTTTTTCTTTGGAAACCATAACATGATGTCGTAATTTTAAAACAATAACAAAAAACCTGCCAAAAGTCATGAAGAAGGTCATGGAGCTGGAGCAGAGGAGGTACATGGAGTCTGAGGAACACAACCTTGATCAGCCTGGAGAAAAAGTGGCTTTGGAGAGACCCAACACCTGCCTTCAGTACTGCAATACCATTCTTTTGGTACTGTTCTCACACAGGACAGAATTGCTCAGTTTCAGCAAAAGAGTCTCAGCAATATTATTGCCAGGATAAAATGTAGTTCTACACACCCTGCTTGCCTTTAAAGAGAATCACAGAATCTTCATAGAATAGTTAGGGTTGGAAAGGACCTTAAGAACATCTAGCTCCAAACCTCCTGCCATGGGTAGGGACACCTCCCACTAAACCATATCAGCCAAGGCTATGTCCAACACCTGTATCAGAACGGGATTGGCATTCCTCCTCTCCACCCCCAAGAACCCCCACAAAAATCATCTAAATTTCCCCCTACACAAAATATCCAAGAGCATCAAAAAGCCATGTAAGTTGGAAAACAATCACTAGCATGTCCTTTGGAACGCAGCCATTTTTCCTTTACCTGTGTGATACTGGCTATGATACTTGTAAAGTTTCACAAGCACCGGGGAAGGTATCACAAGAAAGTCTCTCAAGGATGGATTGACAGAATGAACCACAACAGGAAACCTCTCACACAAACGACCTAGTCCCTAAAAAAGAAAAACAAAAATACAACACTTAGAATAAAATAGCACAATTTTTATTTCAACCGTAAGACTGCAACTTCAGCTCAGTAGGAAAAAAAAAACCCAAGCCAAAATGAACCATATGTAGCTCTGAGGGATTCAGTTCTTAGAAGATTCAGGCATTTTAAGCCTCTAATTCTTTTAGATCCTGGAGTGCATCATGCCAGTCACTGCTGCTCATTTCCTGGGTGAACCCACAGGAGTTAGATGAAATGGACTGCACTCCCTAAAAAACAAAGTTACTGGACAAGTTGCAACATTTAAGAATGTTGGAATCCTGGTAACTTACTATTTACTATGTAGTGGAAAATACCACATTTGTAAGACTATGAGTAAGTGCCAAATAAGATGGCAAAATTTAGAATAACCAAGCCTTAGTCTTAGAACTCATAATATGCCAGTCCCAGTATTTGAAGTGTTTATCTAATGGACTAGGAAGCCAAATATTTCAGAAATTAAATACTGGTAGAAAAGCCCTCATGAATATCATTCCTCAAGAAGTAAGTGAGGTAAAGAAAATTGTGAAAGCACTGCTCTACTCCAGCTCTAGTTTCCACAGCAGACCTCCAAAATCCAAATGAAGAACACATTCATGGAAAGTAACACAAATAGCAGACAAAAAGTGTTCTTCTCCCACAACTCTCACAGCAATGTCAAATACTGCAAAGACAGACCTGCAAACAGCAAATCAGCAGCGGCAAGTGAGCAATGATGACTTTGCTTGAGGTTTTTGACTGCAGCTTCTCTGACAGCTTGATGCACAGGTTTTCTGCACCTTAAATGAAAAATACAACAGAAAAATTTATCTTTATCAGATTTATTATGCATAATCCAGCACTCACTGGAATTTCTAAAATTTAACAGTTTCACTCTTCCCATGCTACAATTTCCCAAAGAGATTCAGTCCTTCTCCTGTGAAAACGGTTTTGGAAACGGGACCTGCACCAAACAGCTCTGTCAAACGCTGAAGGAATGACAGTACTTAAAGCTGATTTTCAGTGTACTTCATATTTGACAGAAATTAAGTTTTGTAAGGTTCAAAGGAAAAAAATCCTTCACGTACTCAGAGGCCACGTACAAATTATACAAGAAAGAAAATAGAGAAAAAGTGAGACAAAGCTTCCCAGTCCTGGCAGCAATGAAGAAAACTCATCTTTTTTAAAAAGAATGACTGAGAAACATTTAAGACACTAAGAACAATAACTAAAAACAAACTAGAAAATAAGCAGCTGCATTTAATGCAGCAATTAGTCCATCTCTCGCAGAGAAGCTAATAGGATGATTCTGTTTCCATTTCTATAGAGATGTCTAATTACCTACCCAACTAATTTGACAACTTTTTGATGGAAGCTTTACTCTCGTGTTCTAACTGCAAAAAGTATTCCACTGAAACTGACTTCATATTTCTCTGAGCATCGCCTACTCTCAGGCCTCCTAAGTATTTCTACAACTTTAAAGACAACTGACATTCCAGAGACTGAGGAGTGTTTATTACCTTGCTCATCTTTCACAGCCCACACCATGAGATCCACACAGGCAGCATTAGCCTGACAACGCAGTTTTAAAGGACTCAGTTCATTGTGCAGCCGATCCACATCGTGAAGGATTTTCTGAAGTTCTGACTGACTGCTGTTGAATTGCTCTAGCACGAAATCATGGATTTCTTTCACAAATACATTGGGAAGGTCTAAAGAAATAAAAGGAAACAGCATTATACTAGAAGGATGGGAGCCAGTGTATCAGAATGACAGCATATCTAAAATTCATTGCTAAGTTATAAATAAAACCATTTCATGAACTTTGTGTCCTGACTAAATGATAAATTTCATAGTGAAGTCCATCAGTGCGCAGACAACTAAAATGCCATCTATTAATCTTTTTAACAGTGCTTTCTAATGGTCCTATTCCCATAGGATCTATGTCATATTGAAACATTTCAGAATAAAAATTTTACAGCCTATGTAGTTCCCAGGAAACACAAACCCCACTGTTCAAGCACTCAATACAATGCAGATAATGCTTTGGATCCTAAACTTAATGAAGGACACATGAAAACAATACAAACACTATACCTTTAATATAGTATAGGGTGTCTCTCAGCATTTTAAACTGAGCAAGATAAAGAGGGTCACTGAATGTTTTATAATAGAGATCCGTACTAGCACCCGTCTGAAAGAGAAAGGAAACAAGCTGCTAGATTCAAAAGTACTTTCCATTATATAAACAAATCTTCTCACTCCCATGTTTTCCTCCACAATGCAAACAAGCACTTAACACAGGTACCAGAAGTAGCCTCACAGCTTTTCTCCCTCTACTTTCACCAAAAGGAAAAGTACAGCCATTCAGTGCATCAAATAAGATTCACTCTTTAGATCTGAAGAGCACATGTATGCTCTAACAATGTCCTTAAAGAAAAAAGAAAAGGATTATTATCTTATTCTCAAAGAGAAAAGGCTGTCTCCACTTAGGCCTACCTTGCAAATACAGCAGTACTTTAAGGAAAGCTGGAGCAAACACCAGTTACTTTCATGCACAACTGAACACAGTCTTTTCATCACAAATTTACACCCAGGAGATGAGGCTAACTCCACAAAATGTGGTGGAGGCTGTTAGAGAACCATTCCCAGCAAAGGAACAAGGACTCACAGAGCTACACAAACACGTATGTCACCTCTGAAAGCAAAGGTTCACAAACTTAACACTATTAAACTTGTAGAAATGACACCTAAGAAAGAAGCAGCGATTTCCAAGCCAGAAAACTAAAACAACCAACACATTTTATCTACATGATAAAAAAGACAGTGTTACTGTAATATGCAGTAAAGACCTCAGTCTACTGCAAACCACTTTTGGGCAACTAATGCTTTAACTGAGTAGGACAAGAGCACTGAAGTAAGAAATGGTTCCTTTTTTAAAGAGAGTAACTATTTCCTTCTATGCCAGTGAAGGACATTTCCCCTTCACCCCTCCATTTTACACAGACCAAAGCTACACTTAAGCCACTGAAAGAACAGTTCAAACAGGAAATCAAGATCATTTTGCAAAGAGAAGGCACACCTTACATAGGTAAGGAAACAGTTTTCCAATTATTTTTTTCTTAAGACAAAGAAAACCACCAAAAAAAACCCCACCCAAAACCAACAAACAAATCTTTAGAAAAGGAATTTGAAAACACACCTCTGCAACTTCTGCTACAACTGCATCCAAGGTCTTCAGCAGAGAATCCGCAACAATCTGTTTCACCTACGGAGGAAAGAAAGTAATAAGAAAGGATGTTTTCCTGATGGTGACTCTGGACTTAAAAGCAGTACAACTTTGCCACTGCACAGAAAACAAGTCACTTGACTGTAAAGTGTCAGATGAAATTAAGGCTATAAAAATTTCTGGCTGCAAGAAGAATACATATATTTGAGCCTCTGTGTGCTGCTTGAAAATAGCTGCTGCAGGAAGCAAATATAGGCAGTAGTTTCTATCTCTTGTGCGAGTTCCCAGCAACTAAATGCTTTCAGGAAAGGGTCTCATTCTCACAGCAAAACCCAATCTTTTATTTCAGTGACTAGCAGTATGTAAGTTATCTCAGATCAAGTGCTCTGCAAGACTCAAACAGGAAGACACTGACATAAATTTATTTGATTTTACAAATTCTTCTCTGTTTATATGAGAGCTTTTTAGGAATGCTACCGAAGCACTATGTTAAACGCCATAAAAATAACACTACACAAAGCTTGAGAGACAAGCACAATCTTTCTATTAGCAATTCTAAAAGCTAAAACTGCAATGATTTCTAGCACAAATATCTAGAATGCAAACTCACTGCAGCCTTCACAAGAACACATGACATACCATGTTCAACAGCTGACGAAGCATTTCCAGTGGGATGTTGAACTCTTTATTGTTAATGCCATTGAAAAGAGGAGAAACCGAAAAGCTGGAACTGATTGTACAGAAGTAATAATCAGGATCCAGTGCACTCCCATCAGGAAGATACGAACCTGACCAGAAAAAATAACAGAAGATTGGGGAAAGAGAGAATGTATTAACTTTATTTATTGTTAATGTTCAGTCACTACTGAAGAGTTATTTCCAACAGAGGTACAGTCTTTAACTTGCAACTATGAAGAGGCACATTTCAGCCAATCTACTGGTAAATCAAGATAGAAAATGATGAAAAAAATACACTTGTTCATTAGAGGTTTACAATCACAGTGGAAGAATTCATTTCAATGACTTGTGTCCATGTCAGAGACTCTCCTGAAAAGAAGTCTCCCCGTACTACTGATGAATATTAACCTGAAAACCCAGAAACAGAGAATGCTCAAACTGTTAAAACCCTCGAAGGGCCAGACCAAACCAGAGACCCCCAAACACCTCAGATGCAGAGCTCCTCCACTTGAGTCTATGATAGACAGCTAATTTTCAAGCCCTGCTTTGATATAAGAGCTCACCGCTATAGCTCTACCAAACTTAGAGGTTAAGAATCTGTATATCAATGCATGAACAGTTTTCATGTTTCTGCCTTGTATGGTCGCAATTAACACACACCAGTGAGCATCCCAGTTTCTCCTTTATCATTTCTCCCGTCAGTAAATAACTAGGTCTTACACAATGACGCAACTCACATTTACTTCATATAGAGCAGTTGTTTTAGATTTACACAATGTGCCACAAACATCTCAAAATTCCAGACCCTAATCCAACAATTCCATTGCCTTGTGAAGCACAATATTAACACTTGTTCCTCAAAGTTATTCAGCCTAATCTCCTGAAATATTTTTGGCCTAGTTGAATTAAGCTCTTCATACTAGGCACAGCCAAGCAGCAAAGAAATCAGAGGTTTCTCAAAAACAAATCAGCCTGAAAACCACTTGTGTTAATAATAACTTCCTACTGTCTTCATCCCCCCAAAATTTGTCAGTATCCTAGCAGGCATGTGCCAGAGAAATACTGTAAGAATTCTAGAGGCACAGAAAGGGGCCAAAAGGATTTCTGGTTTTAGTTTTCCATATACTGTAACAAAACCCCATAATCTCAAACCATTTGTCTGCTAAATAATTTACCTTCAAAGTAATGAATTGCAGATCCTCCAGGAGAGCTGGGAGGGGGAATTCCACGTTCAGGGCTAACCTGAAACATCACACAGAAGCCATAATTTAAAAACTATGTATAAAACATTTAAAAATCTTCCAGAGAATGGTTTGTACATTTTATAATGGATCACAGCTTCAAACGAAACAAACAGGAACTACTTGCTGCCAGACCATACAGCTCAATTCCAATCAAAAAAGGGAAATTAAAAAAAGCCAGTTCAGCGCTTTTGACTAATGGGAAGCTACAAGAATGAGGACTCATGTCCTATACAAAACTACGCTAGTAACAATCTCTGGTTTCAAAACCATTTTTCCCCTAAGACAACAACATCCACAGCTCCTGGTGAAACCAGTGGGAGCACATGTATCCTCAGCACTTCAGAGGACTCTAACCATTAAGTGCCATCTTCCTAAATTCACAGATATATATCACAATGCTTTTGCACAACACGGGGAATATTTTTTGCCAATTGCTCCATGTGAAGACTTAGTAGTACAGTTAATTTAACTGCCACTGATTGTTCTGTAGGTCAGAAACTAAAAATTATCTTGAAACTCAGTTGTGGAATCAAAATAAAGATCTCTGATCAAACAACGTGCTAAGAGACTGTCTGTATACCCAGGCTTAATGCTGTCTTAACTCCCCCAAAGATCATGAAATCATCTAAGCACTAACTCCAACACAGAGCAAGTCATACAGACCTGTGAGATACTAGATACACTGCTAGCTTTTCTCTTTAATGTTCCTTCTTGGCAAACAGTGAGTAGAGAACTAGGGAGAATTGATCTGAAATCATTAAAGGATCGTCGGCGAATTCCTTCAAGCTCTTCTGGAACTCTCAGGGAGTGTGGGGAAATTTTGGGGAAAAGCTTTGAAAGAAGAGCCTCCTCTGAATTGCTGTAGCGACCAAAGGCTCGAGAGATTCCTATCAGACAGGGCACTGCATACTTGCATAAATATACTGGAAAAGAAAAACACACAGAACAGTTTGTTAACAGTAACTCAGAACTACTGTCTCATAGTTTTGCTGCCACTTCACCAAACTATTTCAGCCTAATGTGCTTTACAAATACACTTAATACACTTCCGCTTCCACATTTACCAGCCAGCAAAAGAATAAATATATGCTAATGGAAATCGAAAGAAAAGCTACTCACTTTTCAGGAGTGATCCTGATAATTAGAAAACACAAGAGAAGGCCAAAGCACAGGAGTTTCAAATATAGTAACAATTTTAATAGTACCTTTATCATGCATTTGCGGCGTCTGGCACATTCCCAACAGGAACTGCATTACTTGTAGAATTGCATCCAAAATCTAAAGTAATCAAGAAAGACATACAAAAACATCTTTTGGTGAAGGGATATTATCGTATACTAGATCACCACAACTAATCAAACTTGCAAATATTACCATAAGCACCCCTGCAAACAAGATGCTTTAATGCTGTGTGACTAAAGCAGTACCTTGCCCTTACCCAGCTTACAAAGCTGCTTTTGTCAAGCCTGCAGTTAGCTGGTATATACTAGCAGAATAAAAATGCAGCACTGATCTCAGTATCAAAACCTGAATTCAACTGACATTCTCTCACACCCAGAAGTAAGAGCTGATCTATTAATATCTTCTAGATACTTGACTATCAATTAACACAAGCAAAATAATGCAGCAGTACAAATGTTACTCAAACCCTTTACAAGAGAGGAAGCAGCTGTGGCATACTGAAGACATTTGTCAGTATTGCAAGATCTTGTCCAACTGAAATGATTGTATGACTGAAGAACTGGGTACTACATCAGCACAAACTTAAAATAAACTCTACCTGCTCTCTGAGAGACACATCCTTGTAAGCAACATCTGATAACAACGTTACCAAGCAGAAGCTGAAGTTTTCTGCCACTGGAAGCAAGCCTGCAAAGAAACAGACAGCAAATGAGCCACTAGAGCACTGCTGGAGAACACCAACATAGAAAGAGCAAATAATGATAAAGGAAGACATAAGTGATTCCCACATCATATAGTCCTGAGATAGACTGTAGAAAAACAATATTAGAAATATACTCTAAACAGTAGAATTTCAGCATGAGATGTTAAAAGAATTTAAATAATTAATTTTTTTCCTAGGCTTCCAAATATTAAAAAATACAATATTGCATAAAAGTATTCCTACAGCAATTTCAAGAGATACCAAGTGAGCAAGAAATTAAGGGGTTTAAACAGCAACTAAGCATCAAAGTGAAGAGCAAAGCGTACAAATCTTAGGTTCTACACTCCTGCTCTAACTGATACACAATTCTCTCCAATTTAGTAACAAAATATGTTGAGCATAGAACTATTTGAATAGTGTAATGTATTGCAAAGCAGTCAAGCAAGAAAGTTAGGAACTACTCAGCTTTCTCCCTGCTGCTAAAGAAAATCAGTATTAAAGGCTGTTAAGTCAGGAGGTAAGACCCTAGCAGGACCTACCAGCTCCCCTTGTACCTTGTCCTGAATAACCTTTGTTATTTCCATTTCCTAGCTGTCATTCCATAGAGAAATCAAAAAAACCCAAACATCACCTCTGCTTTTCCGTGCACTGCTTTCTTCTATCCATTGGACTTTGGGCAGACCCTTCAGAAGTCGGAGGAGGTATGGAACCACGTTATCTTTGTGCTAAAGAGGAAAACACCTTTTTAGAAGGGAGAAGAAAAGCTGAACCATATCATCTCAAGCTACTTTACAGAGATAGAAAAGACTACATTAATCACACACAGAACTCACTTCTAATGATTACTCCACAGGCTTCTTGAATATAGCAAAATTGATTTCAACACAGGCAAATGAAAATAAACCAATTCACTGATGTAAATCCAATCCTTTCATTCTAGGCAAAAGTCCATTCTCCATGAAAGTTGGAGAAAAAGCATTACAGAACAGTAATTAACCCCAAACAATTTATTAGTTTAGAACAAGGTCACACAATAATTTTAAGGCAGCTAGAAATTCAGAGCACCAGTCCCAATTCAGTACATGTGATCCATCTCACAGCCACCACTTCACACATCTTGTATAACACTCCAGCATCCTAATCTGCAAATCAAAGGGGAGCACTTTTCTTCCTCAGAGAGCTGGATTAACAAATACTAACTGCTGGTTTTGGAAACACCAAAAAATGTGCTATGAAACACGAACAGAACTGCCTTATTTAAAACATACAAAAAAATAAAAACACCACAACATTAATAACATGCATTCAAGCTATAGCATAGTAACTCAACATTGAATGTAAAGAAATTCCAATGCAAACTCTAGCAACATTAAATAACTTAAAAGTGAGGACTAATGTCTTTGGACATAGGACTCCATATCCTTCCTTTCCTCTGCATGGAACACCACCACACCCAGGGTTTAAAGGGAAGACAACCAGCTTGTCATTCACATGCTGGCAGATACAAAAGGGGTGTTCGCTTACAATGCAAAACACATGCCCTGTTTGTCTTTTTATCCTGGGTAGTGCCAGGTATGAAAAGGCCTATTACAAACCTGACATTCAGAAGCACATAGAGAAGAACAAGCAACGACACATATGGTTTGAGCAACTCCTCCTGAACAGCCTCTTTTCTCTCTAGGAGCCATCATAACCAAAGAACACGACAGCAGTTTGGCTGTGCTATGACACACGCGTCAGTGCTGTCCTCATTTCCTTGTGCTCTCCTGCCTGCATCCATCTGTTCTCTCTGATCGCTTTTCTGATTCTTATGAAAAGTAAATACCAAGTTTCCATTTTCACTGAACAACTAAACCTGAATTCATGCAAAATCTTTCAAATTAAATAGAGTTACAGCTTAAGCAGGAAAAATACCTGAAGGTCAGATTCAATTAGAAAGATTCCTAATGCAATGACAGCATCTCTGCGACGCTCATCTAACTGGAAAATCCCATGGAAATCCACTGGACACATACAGAGCAGTTTTTGTACCTGAAAAACAGTGGAGGGAAAGAACAGTAGAATAAGACTGAAACTGTCACAACCACCCAAGAGAACAACAGTCAATGCGTTAAAACTGTCTTTTGCAAGACCACCAGCAGACCTCAGGGAAGCAATCAATTGGCTTCCAGCTCCTCCTTTACAGCACAGCCCTAGAGCCCAGCAAGCAACAGGCCTGGGGAGCACCACTACAACTGCAGATGTTTTTAGAGCAGAGGAAGCAGCTGGCTGTAGTTTCCAAGACTCATTCCTGTGCTTGAAGTGGAAAGACTTCTGTCTTTCCACTTCAAGCACAGGTGGCCACATTACTCTCCTTCAGTCATCAATCTTAATGAGAGCATCTAAGGGTGAGGAAAGAGTGACGAATGACAGAAACTAAAGACAGAAAAATCTCAAGTCAAACATTTTTACTACAACAGGGGTCGATTTAGAAGTTTTCTTCAACACTTGATCAAGTGTTTCCACATTTCAAGAGAATTCCTGAAGCAATTCTGAGCATCACATTCACAAAGCTCATTCCTGCATCCCTGGTACAACAAAGCCTTCCTTCCACTAATTCACTGAGCATTTTGGATGGGCAAGAAATACGCAGCAGGCACATACATTCATACATTACATTTACCCCATTCCCGTGAACAAAAACCAGGTGAATGGAGCTTTGGTACAGCTGCACCAATGCCTTCTTCATGTACAGCAATGAAAAATAAGCTGCCACCTAGCTGGGTATGGCTTTTGATCACATCCTTTTTTAACACTACAGATTAAGTTTTAAGAACTATTATTTTCTCACTACTTACCCATTATCTCTTTCCATAGCCTGCAAACACACATCTAAAAAATATAGCAAACCTCCCAAATACTTTTTTTCCATCTATGGAACTGTTAAGAAAGGGAAAAGGCCACAAACATATTGTCTTTTTATAAATCTCCTTGATGTTAATAAATATTACCTTAAACGAACTGCCATAATAAATAACTATGTTCGAATACCAAGTTACTTCCAATTTAGGTAACTCTTTAAACACCTCACCTCTAAATTTCTAAGCCAAGAAACTGCTTCCCTAGAGAATTAGATGAATTCACTGAATGCTCTGTGGAAGTCAAGACTCTGGTCCTTAAACTGACACACCTCAGAATTACTAGATCTGTAACACAACACAAATAATCCTCAACAGAAAATGCCACAGAAGGAATACCAACTTGGTAAAGTAACTTCTGATGAATATGTCCCACATCAGGTTAGTATCTGCAGTAACATGAGTGAATATCTTTTGCTAAATAAGAACATTTAATACCATTTAAGTCTAGGAAGGGAAAAGAAGGGAAAGGAAGGGAAAGTCCCTGGATATTAGTCAACCAGCAGCAAGGCTTAAAAGAAAGCTATTCACAATTAGCTGTCAGGCTAATAGTAGACTCCCAGAAACAAGATCCAAGAAGCCTGCATCACCAGGTTGTCCACCTCTCCTCCTTGCAGCATCACCATGCTTGACCACTGCAGCTGCTCCATGCCAGCAGTGTAAACCCATGAGGGGAACAACCCAGATGGAGGTCCCACTGGTCTGGCTTGACGTTCAGGAGAGGTTTATCTCCACCAAGCATATTTTACCTCGAGCTGGTTGTGCCACTTGGATTTAGCCAGATACAGAGTAATGCAACCAGCCCCAGTTAGGCTGAGTCTAATCACATCTACAAGACCATGTTCCACAAGGTCAGGGACATGCAACTAGCTGCGAGGATCGACACTCCTCATGAGGACATGGGGGCTGCTCCAACAGCACCGGCCATGGCTGCTGCGGCGACACCTCCTTCAGCGACCGTGGGTTTGGGTCAAGATGGGCGCCCCCCAGGCCCCGGAGCCCCCGCTGCCACAGGACACCCCTCACCTCAGGAGCAGCACCCCGCCGGCAGCGCCACACACCCGCCTGCGGGCCCCCAAACGTGACAGGGCCAAGGGAAGTGGCCCCGACCCCGCACCTCACACAGGGCCACAACCCGACACCCTCCCCGCACACCGGCACAACCACTCCCATAGGATGGACCGGGACCCCCCCATCATGCCGACCCTTCCACACAGGCTCCACACGTGTGACACACAGAGGCAACCCCCGCTCGCACGACGACCCTGCGCACCGCAACCACGCGGCTCCCACACGACATCCCCAAGGCGCCACAGTCCTCACAGACGGAGCCGCCACACGATCCGCTCCTCACCTTCTCCAGCGGCGCGGGGTTCTGCACCGCCAGCGACCGCGCCAGCGACAGCACCGTGTTGAAATAGAAGCCGCGCGCGGTGCCGGCGCTGCCCCCCCGTCCCGCAGCGTTGCAGGGAGCCGCGCCCGCCGCTGTGCTGCTGGCTGCAGCCGTGGCCGCGGTCGCTGCAGCCGCCGCTGCCGCCGCCACCGCCGCGGCCGCCATGTTGCGACGGAGTGCCAGGGACCGCCCTCCCGCCGCGCTCTCGCGGGACCACGGCACCAACATGGCCGCGCCCGCGGGCGGCTTCACGGCTCCTCCTGCGCCGCCCCAAGGCCCCGCTCTACAAATGGGCCCCCCCCGCCGCGATGGTTCCGCCCGGTGACCGCCTGTCCTTCAGCGGGGCTTCAACGATCCCGCCCCGTCCGGGGGGGAATGGACGCGGTGGTTCCGCCCGACGCGCTGTCGGGCTGTGGGCGGAAGGGCGGGAGAGGGCCGCGGGCTGAGGGGACGGGGACGCGGCCCCGGCCCGGGCGCCGTTAGGAGCTGTCGGTGAGCGCATCGCTTCCTTGGAGCCCCCCGCTGTCCTCAGCGCCATGTCGGGCCTCCCGAGGAGCTACAACCCCTTCGCCGAGGAGGAAGAGGATGCGGCGGTGTCGCCGTGGTCCGCAGGCGGCGGCGGGGAGGCGGACGGCGCCTCGCGGCAGCGGTACCTGCAGCAGGAGGTGCTGCGTCGCTCCGCCGCCACCGCCGATAGCACCACCCGCTCCCTCTCGCTGCTGTACGAGTCCGAGCGCATCGGCGTGGCCGCCTCTGAGGTGGGTCGCGGAGCGGGGACGGAGACGTCGGCCCTGGGGCTGTCGCAGTGCAGCGGCCGGGGGGATGACAGTGTGGTGTTGTTCTTTCCCCCCTCCCGAAGCGCCTCTTTTCACAGTTGTCCAGGGTTTCGGACACAGTTTCTCTCTGCGCCACTGCGGACGGATTTTATGGGTGGGGGCGCGTTTGA
>JAOEHY010007576.1:0-24778 GCA_025447955.1 Psilopsiagon aurifrons
CCTTCTCCACAGGGCTGCTCTCAATCTCTTCTCTGCCCAACCTGTAGCTGTGCCTGGGATTGCTCCGACCCAGGTGTTGGACCTTGCACTTGGCATGGTTAAACTTCATCAGGTTGGCATCAGCCCACCTCACAAGCATGTCGAGGTCCCTCTCAAAGGCATTCCTTCCCTTCAACGTATTGACTAAATCACCCAGCTTGGTGTCATCGGCAAATTTGCTGAGGGTGCACTCAATCCCACTGCCCATGTCACTGAGAAAGATGTTGAAGAAGACCGGTCCCAACACCGATCAAAGGACTGCTGTTCAAAATACTTAACCCAGTGTTATAGCAATTCATTTGGAATGATCATATATTCCATTTCGTCTTACTTAAATAATAATTATATGCTATAACAAGCGTAATGGCAGTAATCAACAAATTCTTCCTTAAAAATATAACAATGTGACCAACTTTGACCTCAGCGCTATGCGTTGTCAGAGAAAGTTAGAAATCTGCAGTGTGAAAGGTAATCTTTGCTAACTTAGTGAGGCACAGGTTGTTAAATTTCAAATTGATGGTAGGAACATTGTTAATTTAAGGGAAATGTGATTGCAGACACTTCCTGAGAGAAGGATGTGTACCAGCACCTGATTCTAGAGAGAAGTTTTCAAATAACGTTCATGTAACATTATGTAACATTAAAATAATGTTCATGTACACTTTTAGGTAATTTTTTTTTCATAATATAGGCAAATGATCATAAGTGTGGGTTATGGTTTGGTTTGGGTTTTGTCAATGTGGGTCCACGATAAGCAGTAGAAATTAGTGGGTGCCTTATCTACCTACAGATGTTGGATGTCAAAGAAAAAAGTACTCAATATTCAAAAAAAAATCCTAAAATCATTCAATTGAAGCAGCTGAAAAATTAACAAATTCCATCAGCATGTTCCAGTTAGCAAGGAAAAGTGGGTTATAGCTGTCTCTGGGGAGCTGAGAAGAAACCCCCATTACTATTTTTAGTTGCACTTTTTTTTCTGGGCAAGAATAAAAACTGTAGAGATCAGAAGATGGAAAAACAGTGACTAGACATTTACTATCAGTTTAGTCTGGTACCTATGTTCTTTTTTCCCTTAGAAGTAGGAGAATTCTTGGAGTTCTTCAAAACCCAAGAAGTTCCTCAGATCTGAGAGCAATCCAGCTGAGCAATGCCTGGGCGAGAAGACATGAAAGCTGTGGCTCAGTGTTTCCAAACTGTGTTCTTAAGTGTCCCACTGCTGTGGTGTTAATGGTTCTTAGGAACAAGGGGCTGCTGCCAACATTTTCTTCTTCACACTGTTTTTGTAATTCTGAGGGGGAAGTCGGGAGAGGAGCTGTTCTCCCCTTGGAAAAGGCCTGAGGAAGAGCAGCCGGGAGGCTGCAAGAAGAGTGTTGAAAAGTTGATAGTCCCTTCTCTACATCCTATTTGTTTATGTGCACGCACCTGGAAAGGCCAGTGTGCAATGAGGAGGGTATATCAATGATTATAATTGAAGTAGTCTTAAAAATCCCTGTACTGTATACCATGATATAATTTCTCTCTCTGGTAAGGTGTTTTTTCTCTGTTTCTTATTTATTGCTTGAGTGAATCTAATGCATTTGAAATTATGTTTCAAAAGAAGTAAGATATTATGCAACTGGTGGTATTTCAGTGCAGAATAACCCCCGAAGGGATTTGTAATCTCTTGGCACTAACATCATCTAACAGTGAGCCAAATTGAATAATAAGCTCAGTGCTACGAACACAGGTTTGTAATCAGCCTCATTCTGTGCCAGATAGCGTTGCCTAGTAATTAATTATTATTCCATATTTATGCTATCAATGACACGCAGACGCTGGCCTAAGCATGCTCAAGCCGCTGGCAGCAGCAGCAGTGTATGTACATGAGGATATGTTGTTCTCCCCCTGTAAACATATGCTGTAGATGGTCTCTTAAAAGATTTGTCAGTAAGTCTTCCCTGTAGCTAAAGATGAGACAGTACATGCTGGACATCAATCAAAGATGCACAGTGACATGTAGTTTACTAATTACTATTAATGTTTGCAGGATTTGGAATGTCCTAATTGGTTTTGGCACAGAAAGTGCAGTCTACTAAATTGCTTGTCACCTTTGTTTCATCGTAGGGCTCACTGAGAATCTCATCTGCAATTAAATGTAATTGCTATACTGTATTTATTCTAAAGTACACAATAGTTTATTATTTTGTTGTTTGGATCTCAAAATTGGGGAGTTAATGGCTTACAAAAATACAATTCAAAATAAGGGGATCTTTGTGGTGAGGGATTTCTTTTCAGAGTAGAAGCTCATAGTCCTCCTGTAGTTGAGATCTCATTGACTTCAGGGAGAGTAACTTGTGCATAAAGAGGTGTCAGGTGACTCTTTTACCAACTTGTGTGGCACAAGGAGAAGAGCTTGATGTGCTGCGCACCATTCCGGTTATAGTACTGAATGTCCCTGTTGTGCTGCTCCGGGAGTGCAACCTCCCAGTTGAAGGACACACCAGGTGGGCCTAGAGCACTAACTGCAGGAGGATGCTGCATCCACTTGCTGAACCCTGATGTCTAGCTTCAGCCTTGATTGTACCTGGAGGAAAACTACTTAAAACATACCCACCTGTGGTGTGTCTCACTCAAATGAGTACTACCACACTCCAAGTATCAATACAAGGCAAAACTGCTGCAAAAACAATCCTTCCCCCTCCTCCAGCACTGTGTAATTAATGGGGATACATCCTATATTATTTAGGAAAACTTCAGCTAAAGATGCTGGAATAAACTGTTATGCTGTCTGTAAGACAGAAATTGTTTTCTGCATATAGAACTGTGCTGTAATTCTTGAAAGGAATGCATTTCCTCCACATATTCTAGGTTACAATGTGCAAGAAGCACTGAATTGCTCACATGGATATGTATGCCAGCTTAGCCTGGCAGAGCATTCTATTTAAACTGCCAGAGCTCCAGAATGAACATGGACTGCCTAGAAACCTCAATAAAAGAGAGAGCTTTGCCAAGAACTAGTCCAGCAACAAAAGTGAAGCCCTTCATACAATAAAGGACAAGGATCTGAAAAACTTTACAGGAATGAAAAGCTGCATGGTCTTCTGGTGTCACACAAGGTTTGGATGGTGGAGCACAGGTCTGGTTTTCAAGTTCAGACTGACAGCACCTGCTCTTTTCATTTCATAGTGGGTTGTTCAAGAACTAGCTAATAATTAAGTTTCCTTGCTGTCCTTGTTAAAGCAGAGGATGGATACTCTTTAGTTCCTCATATTAAGAAACTAGCTGTTCTCATTTTTCTGGAGAAAATAATTTCAGAAGATAAGATACAGATGTAGCTAAATTAATTAAAGAAAATGCAAATCTAGTAGAATGAGACTGTAGGTTCTACTTGCTCCAAGCACTAAACCTCTCCAAGAGTCTGGATATGATAAATAATAACAATAATTTTACATCTAAAATATTAGAAATATCTTCTATCAGGATGCAGGATGAAAACAGAGACTATTGGATTCAAATTTGCTTTACCTGCTGCAAGTGGGAAGGCAAGCCTAACTATGGACTGATTTCTAGCACCCTCAAACTATTTTGGAGCTTATTTTTAATCCATTATTTATTTTTTAATCCATTATTTATTTTTTAATTATTTGGCTATTCTCCATTCAATTACTTACCAGATTAAACATTTTATATAATATGTAAAATGGTGGTTTAATAATAAAAATTATAGGAGGAATACTGCAGAGTTTGCATTAGAAGAAAGCATAGCAAGATTGGGATATGCTGAATTCCAAATTTAAAGAGGGTGTTAACTTTGGTAGTAATTACATATATATGTCTATACCACAAGAAGATGGGATTATATTACATGGGGTATGAAAGACCACTACAAATCTTTACTGTAGGAATCATTTAGCATTGTACATGAATACCACTGCTTGGATTATCTGCTCAGATCTTCCAGCATAGTGACGTTTACCGAAGCCCATATTTCTTCTTTTCTTATTACAGATGTTGGCTGTAATTGCTTGTTGTGATATTTCAGGCTTTCTGGGATCTACTCATAAAAATATAAATTTTCTTACAACCGAAGAATTTATGCTTGGCAGTCCCTGTGTGCTGCAGAGCACAGTGACATGGCTCTCAGTTATCTGTACCACTTTGTTTCTGCACAGGTCTGTTCGTCGTGGGTTGGTACTTTATTTGTTGGCAGTATGCCTGCTGCCTTGCAGAGAGCAGGTGCAGTGGGAGAGATGACAGCTTTCTCAGAACTCAGTTATTTAGTTAACTCATTTATAACTAGATTATTTGAAAAGCCGTGCCATCTGTTTAGTGGTCAAAATCTTTTTTGTGTGCTAAGTAATGCTTATTAAACTCTCTGCATCCCTTCTATTTAGTCACATGTCGTTTCACTAGAAGCAACTGGAAAGTTGCTAGGCTTGATATTAGAACTGAGAAAATCCAGGTTCCATTTTCAACTGATTTACCCAATATTACCTTGTATCTGTGCTGCACCTTGGTTTCTTTGCCTGTTTATAAAAAGTCATTTAAATAATATTGACATTTATAGAAGGAGGGGAAAAGCTACTTAGTAATAAACAGTTTAATTATTGTCATAATTTAACAGCTTTGTTCTAAAAGCTACTTGGTAATGTGTGTTGAAAAACACTACAAACAATTCTTCAAATGTCCATTAGGGTTTCTAAACACACTGCTTGCAGTATTTACATGAAATTAATGTTTGTCAGACCCAGATTTACTCCCAATGGTTTTAGCTATGTATGTCCAGACAATTGGAGAGCACACAGAAAAATTGTAATGCTTTCTAGCAGCTTTCATGAATAACCTTCGATTAAAAAAAAAAAAAAAAGATAATTTTCTCATTCTATCAACAATGACAATATTATTCAGGAGTTAACAACAGAAGGCTGGGATTTATGTCTCAGATGTATAGTAGAGGTCTCTAAGCTGGTAAAGAAAAACAAAATCTGAAAAAAGCCTGCAAATTTCTCTTAAAAATCTTTTAAATTACATCTTTGAAAAATCTGGATTTGCACTGCTTTTTCCATTCGTATGATATTTGAAATTACTGGAGGAAAATATTTTGAATGGACCTTGTCATCATCCAACAGGGTAGAAGGCATACTGTTAGTTGATGGACAGTAATGATACGTGGTGCGTAAGAGGTAGGCTGAAGATTTTGAGAAGAAAGGTGTCAGATAGCCCCTTATCTTAGTCACTCCTGAGCAGTTTGATTCCTGGGCATACACCAAGCCTGTATCTAGCTGCTAAGAAAAATCAAGGTCTCATAGGTGTACAGAGGGTTTATTTTTGTAATTCTGAGGTCAGTGTGATGAGCCATCAACTGATGACTGTCATAGAACATAGTCATTTAGGTTGAAAAAGTCTTTTAAGATCATTGAGTCCAACAGTTAACACTGCCAAGTCCAACACTAGAGCATGTCCCTAAGCACTGTATCTACACGTCTTTTAAATGCCTCCAGCGATGGTGACTCAGTGACTGTATGGCCAAGGAGGGCAGCTTGTGTTTGGTACCGCTTTCTCACAGATTGTCACAACTCAGTTACAATAGAGCAGGGTTGCTACAGTAAATTGTGGCTCTATCCTTACAGATCTGAGAGTTGTTATCCCCTTTAATATGCTTTACTTATCAGAACTTAACGAAATCTCTAGAAACAACATCATTTATTAAACTTGTATCAATGATCGCTCTTTATGAATTTAATATATACTTCAGAATCTTAGCTTTCCACCCATGCTGATTTATCTTAGGTTGGGATGTACATATGTGAGTGTGTATCAGAGGAGAAAGATGGAGTCAGGGAGAACAGAGAGCAAAGGAAAAGCCTCTGAACACACAAAACGATTAAATTGGTGTGGAGCCATCTGCCTAAGTCTGAAGTGTTTGAAAAATGGAGTGTCTGAGCTGCTCCTGTTCATTATCATCGAGGGAAGTAGGTAATCTTTGGGATGTTCTTAAAATTAGCTGTTAATTTTTTGATTGCTGAACATTTTTGCATGTATTGAAGTACCTCTTGCTGTATGTTAGGTACGTCGAACCTCTTCCAAGTGGTTGATACTGGATTCAATAGGCTGTCAAAAGCTATACATTACCCCTGGTAAAAAACGTAAGACATTCTGATCTTTCCACTGACCTCAGTCCCTGGTGCTCACAAGTGGCTGTTCCCTTATTTGTGCAGAAAGGCTCACAGTGTTTCCTAAATTTAACACTTTTTGCTTTTCTTAGGTACAAAATATACCATGAGGACCCTTGCAGCTTTTGAAACCTCCAGACAGATGCAAAGCTAATGATTCACCTAAGTTACTATCAGGCTTAAACTCCTGAAATGTTATAGGCATTAGCATCTTGACCTTTATGTCAAGATGAATGAAAACCAATATAACTCCTGACTCAGCAGGCCTTCCTGATTTGCTTTTACATATAGGTGAGGGCAAAAATAAACTGGTTTTCCTAAAAGCTGAAACATCTCAATCTCAGCAGTTGTCAGAATTTCTAGGCTAAATAAACCATTTATTGAAGCTATTATTTGCAATTTATATTTTTTTATAATCTATAATTTGATTGTTTCTCTAGTCTACAGCTATGTGTATTGTTGACAGGAAGGTAGAAGACGGATCCGCAAGCTTGGAAATTAACAGCATGTAGGGTTATATCAGTCCTTTCATTTTTGTTGCTTGTCCTCCACCTGTCTCCTTTTAACAGTTCTCCCTATGAATCCAACAGATTATAAGAAACTCCTGACCTTTAGCAGTAACTGATACATTGAGCATGTCCCTTTGGCCATGTTTTAGGTCCATGTGTCTCCAAGCATAACTCGAGGAATTTAAGGGCACATGAGCATACTAATCTTCACCAGTCACTGACAACGGTTTGCATGACAACTGTGAACACTTGCATCTAGATTTTGGGGAGTAGCAATCCCATGGGTACTTCACTGATGCTAAAATGTTCTGATTTATTATCTTGATTTTTTTCCTTTTTTATTTTAGCTCGATAAAAATGCTTAGATCAGCAGTTGTAGAGAGCAAAGCCTTGAATTGATCCCTACGATAATCTATATTACAGCAAGCTCCTGCCAGTTTGCTGTTCAGTGAGAAAGCTGCATGTTTGGATGCTTCCTGCATAATACTGGGCAAGAATACTGGCAAACCTCAGAAAGTAACTATTGGATGTGAATATTATTACCACCCTTCTCAGTACTGAAACTTCAGTGCATTCACTTTTATGACCCAGCGTGCAGTCTGAATGCACTCACTGGAATGACACGATTAGATTCCACTGCCAAATACTGGGCAGGGTGGGTGGCCATCTGTCACTACTACATGGTGTTCAATATTTGCTTTGTTGATCATAATTACAGTATAACAGCATTCTTCTCCATAATGCTGGTTGAATACAGGAAGAAAAACCCCTCATGTTGTCCAGTTTCAATTTTACGTTCACAAAGTACAACATGAAATTGTGTAGTTTATAATAATAGTTCAAAGAGTTGTTGCTACTATTTCCTTTTATAGATTATTTTAAGGAATGTTTTGCATGACTATACAATTACACCCAGGAAAGCAGAAATCCAGGTATGTTCAATTCTCACTCAAAGCACACATAAGCAAGTTTATGTTCTATATATTTGGATTTTCCAAAATTACCAGGGGTTTCAAGAGCATCTCAGCTTTAAATTGATCACTTTCTAGGAATGAAAAAGCAGAAGAGCAATCTGAATGATAATTTTTTTATCAAATTTGTTTCTCAGTTCTATTCTTCAGCTGTTATGTCTTTAAGTTATTTTATTTTAGATTTGATTTTCTGTGCTAAGTTTTTCTGTTTTCATATCTGTTCTGCAGTTTTCTCTTAGTATTTTAGACAGGATTTCAAGAATTATCTACTTGTAAATTTATAAAGGCCTTGAACTTGTTTCTTTTGCTCTCTGGAGATGAAGAGGAATATGAAAGAAGTATATTCTGTGTATTTATTCTAACAGTAGACTAGATCTAATTGTAAATTACTAATTCATTATCTTTCCTAGTAATAAATATCCTCATCAGTAAGACTTCTGTTAGACCCTAATACATATGGATCAGACCAAAAAGCTTCATTTTATAAAATGGGAACCCTACATTCACAAAGAACAGATGCATAATACATTCACCGTGGCTGATTTCCTGAAGTGCTTCTCTTAAAAAGTCAGTGTATTACAGTACATCTGGTTCCTCATGTAATAAGAATAAATGCTTTCAAAGCCATCTTTATTTCCCTTTATGCCACCAGCTCCCTTCTAAAAGAATAATCAGGCTATTTAATGAACTGAAGATGCTAGCGGTTTGTGAGAGTTAACTTTCAAGGAAGAATAATGTGTAACAAATCCATGACAGTTAATATGACGAAGTCCCAATCAAAGCAGTTTGAAAATATTGTAATCTTTTGAGTCTAGGTATTATGTAGGGATGAGAGTGTGTTCATTTATTAAAAAACAAACATAAAGACCAGCCACACTTAAAACCAGATATAAACATCTCATTAGATTCATGAAGGTCAAAATAAGTAATACATTTCCTCTCTATCCAGATCAGTCTATGCAGGCAGCTTCCCTGAATTCCCTTGTGAGGTTTCAACACTTGTGACAACCATTTTAGATCTGCCAGTATACACAAAGCAGATGAATTTTGGCTCTTCCTTAAATGTAAAGCAAGGATTGTAAATATTGAACCACTGTGATGTGCCAGATTCCCATAATATAGGCTTACAGTAGCTGATTCTGAAAAGGAAGCTAATGGAATAATTGACCTTATTTCCATTCCAAGCAATCTGACTTTGAATAGAAACTTGCACTTTTATTCTGCATAAATTGCCTAGGAGAGTAATACTGTCGTCTTATGCCTTACATTTTTATTTCCTTTAAAAAAATCTCTAAATTAAGAAAAGTTCAAAATTAGATAATTTTTTTTAGGTAATTTAAATTTAGAAAGGCTAATGGTTTCCACTGGGCTTGTGAAACTTAAAGAGACAAGAAGCCAACTGTTAGAAGAAATTCAGTGCTTCCAATGGAAAAGCAAATGGAAATTTGAAAGAAAAATGCGTTGTATAGATTTGTTGTAGAACTGTATGAGCAACACAACTCCTATTAATCATTATAGCTAGTTCTGTAAAAATATTTTTTCATCCTATAATGTCATAGTCATTGCATTATAGATGTCTCTGTGTGTATATATATATTTACATACACATGGCTTTAGATATGAATGTTGAACTTAAATTTTGCTAATGATCAAATAAGTCTTTAAGCACTTCAGTGGTTTGTCCACATCTCCTATGGCCCTTTAAAGTCATTTAATTCCACAAATTTCCCCACCAGGAGAAAGTCATTGAATGAAACATTTGGGTAAATATTTTCTGGTTTTTAATGTTTTGTTTTTCTTGCCTGTAAGATTATGCCCTAAAAGGAATAAAAATTAAAAGGATTTTGTTAAAAATTTACAGAAAATGTTGGTACATCATTATGACTTTTATTATTCTGTATTTTTCATTATTTTTATTCTGTATATTTTACTGTTTTCATTATTCTGTATTGTCTTGAGCACTTTGGTACAGTATTGGTGTACAGTTTATACAAGTGGTAAATTAAATGCTGGGCTTTCAAGGAGTATAACGGAATTTAAGGTTTATTGACATGATTCATTAAAGCTGTTTGCTCTTCTGTAACCTGGGGACCTCCTGCTACTGGCTATACTTTGCAGAAGTAAATGTCAGTTTCTCTTCATTGTTATTCATAGCATCATAACATACAAGATTAATGTGTGCTCTGGTGGCTTCTTCATAAAAATATGCACAAATCTTGAAAGTTTCATACTTTATAACACACACAATTTGTCCAAAAGTTTCTACTAGAAAACATGGTTATTCTTTACTCATTCTTCATCATTCATGGGTCTATTCAAACTTCATATTCTGCCAATGAGAGAACATACACTGTATGTGCCAAAAGTGACTAGTCACTTCGTATGACTAGATGAGCACTTTAATTCTTAAATAACCCCATAAACTACTACTTTCCATCCCCTAAAAAAAACTCAGGATAAAAATTTCCAAATTATTAATTAGTAATCCAGTTCATTTTGTGAATGATCCTACAAGAAAAAGAAAAGCCTGAAGTTTATCATCCTATTTAGTCCAATCAGGTAATTAGTTCTATTTAACATATCTTATAATTTGATTTATTAATTATAAATTCTATTTAACATATCTTAACATAGCAGAAAGAGTAGGTGGGTGGCAGTATGCATTACAGCTCTTGAGTACAGTTGTGGGTACTGTAACTCTTACGAAGCATCACTACTGAGTTTTTACACTCTGAAGGACCTAACAGGTCTGATGGTTGTATGTGTTTGCAGTATAAATGTAAACCTCCAACATTTCTTTCAGCATATCACCAGCTTCCCTTTTAGCTAGCAAGCTACAAGTGTGTCTCAAATGCCAAATGGCTTTTAGAAGATTTCATACTCATTTGTTCCAGCTACATTCCGGTCTTGCAAATGTAGCACTCTAACTGATTCCCCATAATAGGATGAAATAGAGCTGTTTAAGGCATCTCCATGTCATGTTACACAGAGTACTTTGCAATCTGTAATGGTATCTTTAAAATTGGTGTCCTCTTCTGTTATATTATTATTTATGCATTTTATTCCTAATTATAGTATTTTTCACTGGATAATAGAAGACCAAATGTATATAGTAATTTTGCCATTTTACCAGCTGTGCAAAGTATGTATTCAAAGAGAATATGGAAATAACCAAAAAAGAACCAGGTCTGAGGCATGAGAACCTGGATGAATCTTATTACAGTTGTGTATATGCAGTCCCAACAAATTTTATTTTCTTCTATGCTTTGTTTGCTTGTGAAACAGAAGCTTTAGTTTTTACAATAGGAACAATGTCATTCTTTGTCAATAGATACTACTGCAAGATGTCAGAAAGACAAATGCATGCCCTTGAACATATGACTCCTCTCAGCTGTGTCTTTAAGAATCCCCGCTCATTCAGCCAGATTAGTAGATATTTTTTGTTGCTTACAAACTCTAGCAGAATATTACATGTCAGATAAGTTGTCAAGGAAATTTGCATTAATGCAGACTAAATATATTAAGAGGAAATAGACGTGCAAATAAGAAATTATTCATAGAAAAAGTTTAGCTTACTGTATTACAGATGGTGGGATTGATCATCCTGAGTATGCTTTTGAGTGCTGTACTCATGTACAATTTTGGTTGCAAATAATAATTAATTCATGTCTCAATATGAAGTTACCTTACCTGAATTGCAAACAAAACATACTGCTTCTATAACTTTTCTTCTTAATTACCAAATTATATATCACAACAATTGCTGCTGGAAAAATACGCTGAGCAAGCAAATCTCTATTGCTTATGCACTTTCTGTTGTATTTTGTATGGCTATGTAGTGATTCTGATTTCACATTGAAATTGTACTAGGGAATATATATACATTTAAACCAGTTAATAATTACCTTGGTGAAGACCTAAGATTATATTTCATTGACCTAGTTCATTTATGAAACTTCGTTAATTTTAAACAATACATTGCAAACATTTGTAACCCAAGCAACACAAACAAGGAGAAAGCACACACTGACAAACTAGAATTCATAACACTGTTTAGGAATAAAAATATAAGCAAGTCAGAGCATCAGAACAGTGTCTTAACCAACACAAAAGCTTTAGGTACCCTAAGGCCTACCTGTAGAGAATGCATAACTTGGGGAAAAAAAAGTCACTAAAAGCTAATAGCAGCTTCAAATTCCAATAAAACCCAGTTACAGATATGTTTTTAGATCATGACACTGTTTTTACTATATGAAGCCCTGACACTGATCTCACTTAGGCCTGTTTTGTTGATCCACATTCATAAATTTCAGGGTTGGAGCAAAATTTGGATTAATATGTGTAATAAAACTAATATAATTGGAGATTCAGTCCCTTGATTTTCAGCTGCCTTACTTTAAAGAATTTCCCAGAAAGTTTTTAAATACAGTATTAAAGATAATTAACTGGTTCTGGAATATTTCAGAGAAGAATATTTTAGCTGAGAATTACTTGTTTCTCTCAGGAGTCTCTCAAAGACACACCTTTCATCCTGAACAAGTGCCAGCTATGTTAATTAAGAAAAAGTTGTGAAGCACAAATGAAACTACCCTGCAATAATAAGATAAAACTGCTTCAGTAGGTACTTCAGATACTTCCTCCTAAGTCTTCTCCGCTGAAAAGTTAGGCTTTTAGACTTCTGCTCTTACAATTACGGAACTGAATTATGGCTAACCCTCTGTAGATGCATTTGTATTAAAGGACAAACAGTGATTGCATCCATGGAGCCAACAACTTTATTACCCAAATAATTATATTACTGATCAGCAGCTCCTTTGATCAAATGTCCTGTGTATTCCTGCTTGATCAGGAATTCCCAGCTGTTTTTTCTTCTTCATATGTTTGTTTATACTCGCATCTTTTGAAGTCAGATGAATCCAAATAGTTTAGCTTGTGTCTTTTAACACTGTAACTCCAATTGCATATCTGAAGACATGCATTTTTCTGCATTACCTGTTGGTCTCTCCCATTGTTGGCTGATTCATATACTTGATTTTGTATAATGTTTAACAATCCAAATAGTAACTTAATAGACATGAGAAGGAAAAAAAAAAATCATTCCTTATTTCATATATGAACAAAGCCACCACTATTATTTCTGTATTTCACATCTTTTTCTACTATATAATCTACAAAGTACAGTTATATGTTAGTGCTTTATTCACATTTTTGTATTGTGATCTAAAAAAGTGTTACCCATTTAGTATCTTACTCCTAACAAGATAATTATTAGTCTATTGGAGGGTGGTCAAACAGTGAAATAGGTTGCTCACAGAGGCTGCGGGGTCTCCATAGTTGGAGAAATTTTGTCTGGGCACAGTCCCAGACAGTAGAGTCCCAGGCTACTCTAAGGTGTCCTTGCTTAAGAAGGGTGTTGAACTAAATCATCTGTAGGGTCCCTTCCCCAGGAATTATGTTTAATCGAGGAATCTGAAGACAAGAGTATTTAAATTCATATCATACAGTCTCTTAACATAAAGATTTGGGCCTTACTTTTTTGTATAACAAATCTACTTTAACATACAAGTAAAAAATTTAAAAAAGGTCTAGCTATGACTTCATAACCAAACTGAGTCTTTTTGATAAAGCTGTCATAGAACTGATTGTAATAAAATCTGTCACAGAGAAAGGCCATACTCATCTCTCCAGTCTGTGATAATAGGTGATGATGTGATTTATCAGCAGAAAATTCTGCATTTGTTTTAACCTTGGGATTGCTACCAAAAAATGAACAAATGTACAAATTATGCTGACAGCCATAAGAGGGTAATAAAGAAATTCGAAGTCAGTAGAGTAAAAAGGATTTGAACATGAAAACCTGTTCAAAAATTGATTAGTACGTTAGAATATCTGTAAGGCATGACATGAGCAAGATATTCAGGGACCCTATGTGTCTGTGGCCTTACTGCAAGCCACAGCTGAGTACCTGCATTGTTATAACTGAATGGAAATAATTACATTTTCCATGCCCTCTAACAATGCAGTTGCAGTCTTCATAGACAAAAAATTAGATGAAGCTCACTAGTCTTGAGAGTGTTTGATCTGAGGTCACTCTTGAAGTTCGGTCTTCTTATCTTCTACCTCCTTTATTGGTACATGAAAGCAGAAGATGTGCTTGCAAAAAATGAACTGCATGTATATGCAATTATATTGATTGGTTCCTTTAACCCATTTTAAAAGTGCATGTTTTTTACAGAAAGCTTGGACTTAATTTCTATGAACTCGTTGCCCATTATCAACACACTGTAATACTGTCCAGGTATTCTGACTTGGAAGAATTTGGGAGTTCAGGTCACACTGCAACCATGATCAAGAAACTGTATTTGCAAACTTTGACTTGGATTCATATCTTAAGACAGTTGGCTGGCATTGTGGTTGCACCATGAAAGAGATCAATGCAAGTAGCTATGGCACAGGGGCCTTCCTTGTATTCATGAGATTCTTCAGCACAGAGATTCAAGACCTCTTATCAATGCAAAGTGGGGACAGAGTAGATAAAATAGTTAGCTGGAACTGGCCAAATGCTACAAGTGAGCACAGATTACCATCAAAACCGTGGCACACTGAATTTATATGTTGCTTTTTCTTCAGTGCTACTGAAGAAAAACCCCTGTTCTTCTGAAATAATGCCTTTCCTCGCTGCTCCCAAAGCCCATGCCTGCTTGTAAGCTGGCTCAGCTTTGCCTATAGTGCTTGCCTGTACTTTGATTCACAGTTGTAGTTTAGACTTACATCAGATACTTCTCTGGAAAACACATTGCCCTAATTCTTGTGAAAGCAGAGTGAATAGAGAAGTAGCTGGATTTCTGAGGAACACTTTCTGTGCCTCAGATCTTTGATTTTTGTGAGGACAAACAAGTAAAGACTTATCCTGCTTTCATTACAAAGCAGAGGAGATCACTGCCATCAGATGAGTACTGTTGCCACATGGGAATACAGATAAACAGGCTTAGAAAAACTGAGATGTGGAAAGATGGGAGTAAAAGTTACAGAGAATACAGTATCTAACAGTACAAAAGGCTAATGTAAAAGCAGCTTCAGGATGCAGCCAAAAATCTCTTCACTTGGGACTGCACTCACCTCAGCTATTCATTGAACCCTAAAGTAGTTTGGGTTGGAAGGGACCTTAAATACAGATCACATGGTTCCAATCCCCTGGTACGGGACATGCTCAGTTGCTGAAGATTGCTAGCGAGATGTGCAATACATGAAAAACACTGTCCAATGAAAGTGCACAGTTTGGAGCAGTGCTCTTCAGCCCCACTGCCTTTCACAGAAGTAAGACAGATCCATGATTGTCCCTTTCCCACCCACAGAACCAAAAGCTTCAAATGAAAATGGTTCCTAAGGAGTCAGAAAGCAGTAAAATCAAGATGATGAAAAGTAATCCCTGCTTATTCTGTGACTCGGCAAGTTATCTGAACTGCTTATTACGCAGCTTCTCTGAAAGTAAACTGTGAGATGTTATTAAACACAGAGGTATATTGTTAAGGCCCTTCAAATTTTCAAAATGAAAAGTTTTCCATATTGTTCTCATGTATTTTATCTCATTACGTCAGTTCTCTCAATGACTGCTAAAGTTATCCTCAAGGTAGAGGACTTTACTGCTGGTCTACCTTTCAACTGACTCCTCCCTGTCACATATTCTTGGCACTGGGCAGTCTCCCGTTCTTACCTTGCAGTCTCCTGGCTGGTTCATGACAGCTCTCAATTTCTCATTCTTTCAATGCTGGATCATTTACTTGAGCCAGTTTTTAAAAAAATGTGACCTTTTTGCAGACCTCTGACGTATTTCTTCCTTCTCCTCCAAGGAATCCAAAACAAATTGCTTCATTCTGAAGGTCTTCTTTCACTACTGCTTCCTAGTTCCTCTGCTTGTTAATCAGAGGCAGAGTTTTGCTCTGCCTCTTCTGCCAGACTTGTTTACCAGTAAATATTACAAACATACCAAGAACCACCATTCTACTTTCTCCCAGATTGCCTTTTATGCATAGGAGGAATTTCTTTAATTAATTTCAGCTCTGAAACTCCTCACTATAATTTCAAGCAGCTGCTGTTCTGTCCCTACTGTTAATGAGCTTTGTCTTCATATGTCTGGGAGAAGGACAGAAAGGGCCATACTGGCTAAAATTGTTTTAAATTGGTTTTCAGCACGCAAAATAAACCGGATCGCTTCTGGGTGAAACTGATTTGTAGTTTTGCTGCTCCCTCTGCAAACATTTAATCTATCTGGCTGGTGAGGATGAGATTCACAGCAGGGACAGAAGGTATCGACTTTCCCACTTTTTTGAAGAATACTGTTTTCTTCCCCACCCCTCCCCATCCCCCCTTCCAACGGACTGAGGCAGTTTCATCTGGATTGTCATTCTTAAGTAATTGTCCTAGTAGGAGCATTACATTTCAACCTCATGCCATCCTCTGCAGATTTAGGCTAAAGAGATGCAGCCTGACATGCTGAGCCTATACACACTGCGAAGGATTGCTTTGATCAGGTTGTGTTTATAATTTGAGTCAGTAAAATAGAATTCTTACTAATTGTCTTTCAGACATGATGCATTGTGTAATCAGCACAGAAACTCATTTCAAAAGTGCTTAAAAGGAAAATAAAAGACAAAATAAAAACAGCTGTTCCACTGTGTCATTTTTCCCAATGTGCAAGTTAAAGCAGAGCAAACAGAGGAAAAGCCTCTCTCAGTTGTAAGTTACTTGTGTTGATATGGTTATGGAGTAGGATAATGCTAGGAATGTGGGGAAAAACTACAGAAAACTCATCTCCATATTCCTTTTTATACCAGAAGTTTGGAAATAGAAAAAACAAAATGAAGCCTTTGGAGTAAAAAAAAACACAGAAAAAAAAATCTCAGTTTCTTAAGAGATACTGGTACCTAGCAAAATTATAAATAGTAAGCCATGTATTGATAATCCAATATAATTTGCAAAGATATGAATGAGCGTAAGATGAAAGGCAGGGAAAGAAAATAATGAAACAAGCTACTTCAGTTGAATACCTAAAAAAATCATGTCATATGTGCATGTGTGCATATTTTCATGTGTTTGAGTATAATACAGTCTCCGGAAAAGAATGTAGTAAGATCTGGTAAAGGAGGTGGAGGTTACTGCACTACATGAAAACAAAGAAAAGACAAAATGTACAGCAGGCACTGCTTTTTCATCAGTAGAAAGTTGAGTGACCAAGTGAACATTCCTTTTCGTTCTTAGAATGGCCTTCATCCCACCCAGCTTTCAGAGAGAAAATGTAAACTAAGTTCTATCAAGATAAGCCTTGAAAATGCAGAGCTCCAAGGAGTACAAAGATGTGACATGCATGTGTTTTTCTTGTTTCCAGATATCTCAATAAGCTTGCTCTCCTTAGTTGTCACAGCCTGTGGCCTTGCTCTGTTTGGTGTCTCTCTGTTCGTATCTTGGAAGCTTTGCTGGATCCCTTGGCGACAGCGTGGTCTGCCATTTGGGAGCAAAGACAACAAACAAGAATCACTGAACTACACAGATACAGAGACCAATGATCATGACTACAGTGAGGATTATCTGGGACAGCCTACAGCCTATCCGGAGTCCTCCATGAAGATCAGCCACACCTCCCCTGATATTCCATTAGATGCTCAGGCAGGAACGAAGGAGAACTGTGTACAGAATGTGCGAATGCATCGTCAGGTCACTGAGCCAACATCTTCTGATCGGTCAGTAACTCCAGTTTCTATCTGATACTAATGAATACAGATACAGTAAAAAGAGCACAGCTTGATTATCCAGTACGCTGAATGTATAATTTTTTGCCACATTCTTTTTAAAATAAAGTTGCACAAAAGTTATTCTTTGAGGTATGCAAGCCTCTTAGGTTAAAAGGACAGGATCACAATACTCTTCTATCAAGTACTATCTCATTTGTGCCTCTCCCTCAGACGCTGGGCAAGACAGAGCACTGTGTGTCTCTTAAAGCACCAGAACAGCCTAGATTTAGCTTGTAAAGCGTATTCATTTCCACTTAGCACTGTTACTGAGTACTCAGTGGTATGTCCTCAAAAATTTTACAACAGCCAAAGAAGAAAAGTAGGTCAAGCTAATGCAGCACTTGGAAGTTAGAAATAGGATTAAAAATCATAGATTTTAGCACAACCATGGCTATGGGGGAATAATGACTGAACAAGAGTCAGTGGGGTCTCCAGGGCAACTGGAGAACCAGTACAGGAGGGAAGAGGAAAAAGAGAGGGTAAGTGTGTATAGGGGCAGGTGATGAAAGGATTGTGTTTTACGCAGTAAGAAAAAGGATCGGCATGTGAAGAGACAGTAGATGTCTTGAGTCAAAGCAGATGTACTTCAGCTGGGAAGGTAGAGCACTAGTCCTAATTGCTCTTTACTTACCTCCTTCCTGGACATCGAGGAAAGGAAATTTAGCCAAGACTTGTGCCTGCAGGCACGCTTGAACATGGGAATAATGACAACAACCAGTTTAATAATTGCCAGTTGTCCAAAACGTGTCTCAGAATTCGAGAAGTCCCCAGAACATTGTTAATGTTACACAGTAAAAGATCCAGGTGCCCTTCCTCCTTCGATTAGCATAAGAATGACTTAGTCTTATACTGTTGTAGGAATCTATGGGGACGTCAAAGCCCTAATTATGGTTACTGAAGCACACACCCTGCCACACGCAAGATTGAATTCCAGCTAAAGACTAATAGCCCACAAGTACAGCACAGGGCTAGTGCTGCTGTTTTCAGACTGCTGGGAAATACACATGTGAGACTCATTAACAACGAAAGATTCATGTCTGGCATCTAACACCAAGAGCTCTCATGTGTGTTTGATACTGTGAAAGTATTGTGTCACATACAGACTTCCTCTGCTACAACAGGGCAGCAATTCTGATACTTAATCAAATGACAAATGCAAAGTATCACCACAGCATAGTCGTCTCACAGGAAGTAGCAGCAATACCAATCTGTAAAAGAGCTTGCCTCAGCATTCTCAGTGCATGCACAATGTCTTCACTCCTGTCAATCTCTGCAGACCTTGCTTCTGACAGCTGTTCCTAGTCTGGCTCTCTCCAGCAGGTTTCTATTGCACTGGCTCTTTGTCCACAAAGGCATGACTTGTCCAAGTCCCACACCTACCCTATCATTTGCTGACATACGGTTTGCTCTTTAGTCCTCCCTTTCATTGCCCGCTACTTTTGATCAGGTCTTTTCCAAAAGAATCTTTCACTGATCAGGAGGGGCCCATCTTCCTTGCACTGCATCCTTTGTTTACCATTGTCTCTGCCGCTTTCCTTCGTTAGTGGGTGGTTGTGGCTTTCCTTTATGGCTACAAAGACCAGGCACCAGCCTCACCGCAATCCTTGCTAAACTGTCTCTCCAGCCTTTCTCCCTTCATTTTATTCCTCCCACTTTGGTGAGGAGCTTAAGAGTTGAAAAATAAAAATCTTTTTTTTGCAACATAATATTTTATCCTGAAATGACTATTATATAGCTATAAAATAATGTACTTATACAAGAAAAAAAATGGTTATTATATAAGAGGCTGTTCCTGTTTTAAGCATGCGTAAACATATTCACAAGGAATGAATGAACAGTGATAGCAGAGGAACTATTGCTGATTATATTCAACATAAATAGCTTCAGACTAATCCTGTGCTAGCATTTTCCACATGCTCTTTATATGTACAACCACAGCTCATTGTACTCCAAGACTCTGGATGATTGCTGCATATGAATAGGAAAAAAAAAATGGAATCCAACCTATATAAGATTAGGATTTTACCTAATCCAGCTTTCACATCCCACTACCCCTACAGGGTTTGCAAATTTGATTTCTGTTACTCTCATGAAGTGGAAATTTCAATCACGGTAACTGAGTGACTCCAGGTAATAAATTTCACTGGACCAAGGCTAAAAGGAACTTTCTCTCCTCAGAGTAATGAAACTAAAGGAGCTTTTCAGCCAAAGTACCACAGATCTTATTACATCAGATATGAGAGAAAAAAAAACAATTGTTGAGGAGGTCAACAAGCCATTTCAGACCGGAACAGCCCACTTGTAAATGAAATAGTCATAGTAATTAAGTAACTAAGTAACTAAAATGCAGAGGTGTCAGGAAATATCCTCCTTCGTCCAGCTTTGCCTTAGAACCAGGAATCAGCAAGCTCAGCTGCAAAATAGGCCATATCCTACTCCCATTTACATAATGTAACTCATTTCATTGGCTATAATCCAAAGACCTCAGTTGAAAATGGTAAGTGATAAGAACATCTACAGTTCTTATATCAGATTATACTTGCCAGTAAGGCAGATCCTTTGGATTTGCAATGGCTGTGAATTTGCCTTTGTCACTTTCTTCAGCCAGGTTTGAAGACTGCATACACTAGGTTGAGACAGAGGAACAGAAAGCTATGTGATATGAGCAGTCTAATGCTGAAGGTGAGCTCTCACAACTGTTGGGTATCATGCTTTATCACTTTATGCAAGTAAAAATCTGACACCATTGTATATTACAAAAATATGTCAAATGAGAACAGTATCTTTAGTGTGTGTGCACAGATTCTCATCATATTCAACACAATCTGTTTCAATTCTTTCATTTCCACTTAAGGCATAATTCAATTCGAAGACAGCTCAACCTCTCCAACCCCGACTTCAACATCCAGCAGGTTCAGAAACAGGAGCAACTGACGGGGATTGGCCGCATTAAGCCAGAGCTGTATAAACAAAGATCAGTGGACACAGACGATGGCCGGAGGAGTAATAGCAAGGCATGTGGAAAACTGAATTTTATTCTGAAATATGATTGTGATTTAGAGCAGTTAATAGTGAAGATACACAAGGCCATCAACCTGCCAGCAAAGGACTTTTCTGGAACTTCAGATCCCTATGTGAAGATATATCTGCTTCCTGACAGGAAAACAAAACACCAGACTAAAGTGCACAGAAAGACCCTAAATCCAGTATTTGATGAAGTTTTTTTATTTACAGTCCCATACAATGATCTGAATGCGAGGAAGCTCCATTTCTCTGTGTATGACTTTGACAGATTCTCCAGGCATGACTTGATTGGCCAAGTGGTAGTGGATAATTTTTTAGATTTGGCAGATTTTCCCAGGGAATGTAATATTTGGAAGGATATTGAATATGTCACCAATGTAAGTATTACAATTTTCTTTTTTGAAGTTTTTTGTTTCTGATTTTATTTCCTTAACCTGATAGTATCTGAAATTGTCTGATAAATTTGTGAAGGAAACTATTCTCTCTCTTTCTGAAGCTTTGACCTTAATCCAAGGAAATTGATGGGGTATATTTTCAGTCTTCATTTCTGATTATTTGGATATATTAAAGAATGTCTTATGCAGGAGATAGTGGGTTTAGTCATTGCCTTGCTGATGAGGTAGAAAAGCTGGAGAATGTTTTTCTCTTAATCATACTTAATCTAAAAGTTACTCAAGGAAATACTGTTTCTCTTATTTTGCCTGTCTGTATTTTGCATGATTCGCCACATAAATTACAGCATACTTATCAGCCAGAAGTGGAGATTCAAAATTTCTTATGTGGTGCTTTTCACTCCTTCGGAACACTGTATTCTCATAAAGCAAGATACCACCACTCTATAAACTGGGGAAACAGAGTTCAGACAATGCTGTTCCATGAAAGCAATGAAAAACACTGAAGTAGTTTATCTCTTTGTTTCGTATCTTTTTGTTGCATAGGGAAATGGGAAACTTAGAAGTCCATATTTCTGCTATCCTAAAGTCTTTGTTATCAAATTCTATGCAGGAATCCAATTAGTGATAAGGTACAAACCCACAGAAATTACTTGTTGGAAAAGAAAGAGCTTTCTTCTCAGAGCATGAGCCAACCTCCTTGTAAAGCTCTTAGAAATTAATCACACTCATCCTATGGAGATCAGACCTTCAATGAGAATGATACATTACAGAAATCCTCACAGGTACTATTGCCAAAAGTCAGTAAATATTTCATTTGCTATGCCAAACTATACTCAACTGTAGTGCACATTTTTGAGTCAAATAAACCAAACATCATTAACAGTAAGATCAAAGTGTGAGTTTGTTAGACCTCAGTTCAGGAAAGTATTTAACTATATGCTTAGCCGAGTGTAATAAGCCATGGAAAATTAAAGGATGTTCTGAGCCAAATAACTTTTCTGTACTTAGGCCCTCACCTTACAACCTCTGTGGTCTGGTAGCATGCCCATATTACTGACCAAATTGATTAAATCCATCTTTTTGTTTGGGATTTCTTTTTGAACATTGATATTATCCTTGTTTTAAGGTGACTTCTCTGTGTTCTTAGTCAGTGTTACATATATTCCTGTGAAATGTTCTGTGCACCTACTGCAGAATCCTCTTCTACCCTAGCATGATGCTGCAAAAGCAGCAAGCTAGCAGTTCTCTCACTCAAGGTACAGGCAGGGTCATGGACACTCAGTGTCACAGGAGGATGAACCCGGCTTTTCTATGAAAAGTTACTGCTCTTCAAGTACAAGGGAAAAGTAAGAAACTGACAGGGGAGATGACAATCATTCTAAGTGAAAGCCTGTCTTCATACAGCAGTAAGTGTCCCAAGGTCAACTTCTCTTCAGTTTTAAAATCAGCTAAAAGTTGAATGCACATGCACCCTGGAGTTACTTTGATCCATACTAGGCCTTTATCCATGCTTTAATTTAGGCAAGGCAAGAGTGGCTCTGGTATTTTCTTTCTCATCACTTCCCCTTCCAAAGTTCAGAAGTGATGCAGTATATGGTTTGTAATCAGATTTCCTGTAATCTCTGAAATTAAATTCAGGACTGAAGTGATTTATTAATTCTGATGAATATTCCTGTCTGAAGTGTAACCCTGTTTATCCAAACAAGACACAGGACCTGCCATCTAGACTTATCACTGGGTTTTCAGCTAACAGAAACCTTTTCAATGCAAATGATGCATAGTACTTAGGAGGCGCAATCCACTTTTGGGTAATGTGAGTTCTGAGATGAGAGTATCAGATAAATGTAAGGATGGAGTATTCCACTATTCCACTCACTAATTAACATTTTCAGAATTTCAAAGGTTAGAACTTACTCCATGAAGTTATGAGAAACCCTCCAAGCATCATTTAAGAAACCAAGTTTCAGCACTTTTTCCTGTCTGTGTAGCTTAGATATCTTGCAAACTGACAGCAGAAGCTGAACCCTACAGGCTACTCAGTGAAGCTGCTGAAGTGAAAACTCCTGTGGCTGCACTCCAAACCAGGCCAGCAGGCAGTAGTAATGAACTTCTGAAATAAATCTCGGCAAAGTTTAGAGCACTGTTGGGCTGTTTATAATTGCAAACAGAAACTGTATCAACTGTAGCAAGTGTTCAATAATTTTATATTTGAATGTCTTGTTTTAAATAGTATTTAGATAACAGACCAATGCTGGGCAAACTTACCAAAGGAAATTCACTTGATGTTGATCAACAGAGTGCAGCACAGGAGGGATAAACCAAGGAAACACACTAGAAAAAGGGAAGGTTCACCCAACTACACATGGCAAGTTTGTCATACTTCTGAAGAGCACATTCATTTTAATTCCTTGTGCATCTTACTACACTGCATAACCAGCAATCCCAGAGGGCTTTATTTTACATTCCCCATTTTATTGCGTTCTAATCCAATTTGACACAGTAATATAAAAGAATGTATTGAATCCTTGTTTGCCAAGCAAAATGGCCTACTTCAAGAGAGCACTGCAGATATGCCTGAAATGTCAGCTTTACTGCAAACAATGCCATTCAATTGACCTATTATGCCATATGTTTTCCTCTGTTTTCTAGTAAGACTGAAAGATTTTTTTTATCCAAAACCAAGAGTTTTGATTCTTTGGACTATAACATCTGCTACCATCCCAGAGTCTGAAATTATTTCATAACACAGACTTGTGTCCTCATAAAAACTTTCTACACACTCAAAAGCAATCTGCGTCCAAACACAAATCTCTAATATCAAAATGATTGTTCTAATCCGAGGTCATCTGAGCATAAATTCTCTTTCCTGTAACACTGGCACTTTTTCCAACCAGAAAAAAGCAACAGTGGGCTGTTTAATGGAAGAAATAATTAAGTGGATCAACCTTAGATTAGCATGAAATGAACTAGATAAGCTTTTTGTGTGCCTACCAGACAGACTACACGGTTTCTGGCTCATCAAGGAAAAAGATATGTCATTTTGAGGCTGGGTTCCAGTAGTTGCTATGTTTTATTTAGCAGCATCTAAAACATGTTCAGGGTTTGGGGTGTTGGGTTTTTTTTGTTTGTTTCCCTAGTGTTCATAGATCGATGGCATTTGTTGAAGAGGAAAAGAGTTGTTAATATTTCCTTGGTTCCTGTCTTTAAACTGAGATACAAGCAGGCAAAAATGCATGGCTTGTCACAAAAGAAAATGTACTATGAAAGACAGGTTGATGTCAGACGGACCTTTTCACGTAAAGGAGAACTTTAAGAAGATGCTAGATATCCACTTGCATAACTTGGTGCGCCCAGAAAGGAAAATACTTTCTCAAGAATTGCTAGTTAAACACCAGCAGGCAGCTATACAGAGAAGGATTCCTGGAAACTGGAAATCTATTCCTGATTCATAGTGGCTGTTTGGATTCTCAAAATGCTTGGCATTTGTCACTTGCTAAGCAAGTGGTCTTTCTAGATGAGTATTTAAAAATGGCCTCCACTTAGAGCAAGGTGATAATCAGAGTTAAGAACAATGCACATTTCTGTTCTTACCTGGGCCAGCATGTTCAAAAACGGCCACTCATTTTATCTTGGAGCGGATTCTCCTGGAAGGCATGCTGAGGTACATGAAAAAAACAAGGTGCTTGGTGAGAGCCAGCATGGCTTCACTAAGGGGAAATCCTGCCTGACTAATCTGGTGGCCTTCTCTGATGGGGCTACAGAACTGATGGACAGGGGTAGAGCACTTGATGTCATCTACCTGGACTTGTGCAAAGTACTCGAAACTGTCCCACACGACATCCTTGTCTCTAAGTTGGAGAGACATCAATTTGATAGGTGGACCACTTGGTGGATAAAGAA
>JAOEHY010007577.1:0-10968 GCA_025447955.1 Psilopsiagon aurifrons
CTCCCCCCTCTCATAGCTTAGAGATATATTTAAAAACAATAAAACTCATTTTGTTGTTTTTAATTACACTGATTCCCAAGGCTGGTACTGGAGGGCAGCGGTTTTGCTGAAAAATAATCCCACTTTGACAATGGGAACTTGAGAGACTGGTGGAACAGATTGCAAACTGTTTCCATGCCTGGTTTAACTGCTTGACTGCCAGCCTTTGCAACTGCTTGTCAGTAGGCATCTACTTACATATACAGCTCGCTCTAGTTTCACCTTGCTACTATTAAACTAACAAACTGCATCAAAGAACAAGTCTTGCATAGTGCTACGCACAGGCACAGATGAGATGCAGGGATCTCATTTGTAAGTAAGATCTGCGGAGATCAAGAGGCAAAAAAAAAGTGTGAAAAGATAGGAATTTGAACAGCATAATAATAACAAAAACCTATAGCAAAACAGGAATCTGTAGTACATCATCTTAATAATTGCTTACACATCCCCACTGACACAGGGAGCTGGGGGAAAGAGAATGTCAGCTCTAAACAGCAAGAGTTTTGAATTTCATGTGAATTTCTTGAATTTAGGTACATTGCACTGAACTTGGCCAGGCAGAAGATAGGCAGCTGTTCTAACCAGGATGTTCATTTAGTCCCCAGCAGCAGCAAACTCAAGGTTGAGAAGGTTGTCTACAAGGCACATGATTTGCTTACTGCTGACACTCAGTTTGGGAAGTCACTGTCTCTCTCCACCGACACTTGTGGGTGTTCAGTTACCCAAACACATTGTGTAAATTACTTTTTAAACCACTAAAGTGAAGGGAGATGAAACTTTCCATAAGTATATATGTCAAACTCGCATACCTGTGTAGGAAGAGTGAATTGGCAGTAACAGACTAGTCTACACCTAGAGGAATGCCAAGCTTCATCTTCATCATTGGGCTGCAGGAATTCTATCTGCCCACTGAGTTCAGAGTGAGAGATAAGCAATGTGTCTACCTGTGGCTGTGGGTAAAGCAGTGATTCCCGCTGTGTTGGATATGCCAAGGAACATATTGCCAAGGTATTCAGTGTATTGCCATGGAACATATGCCACACTCCAGAAAAACTTCTACAACACTACAGTAACCTGATTGAGACAACTATGAAATGAATTCTATGCAACTGTTGCTTTTGAAGAGGAAAATGGAGGTCTTCATGGGCTGGTGATCTCTCAGACTTTCCCTTCTCAACCCTTCTCTTAATCCTTCTCTTCTCCCCTCATAGGCTCCAAAGGTGAAGTCAGAGAAGAAAACTTGACTACTGTGCTGTGTGAATGATGTGATGTTAATGCATATTTAATTTGGTGTTCAAATAAAAGAAACTATTCTCTCTCCATTCTACATGCCTTACCACCACAACACCTCTTCGGACCGTTGATGGGCACCTATAGCAAAATGCTGGTCTGTAGCACAATGATGAGCAGACATCATTGAAACACGAGATAATAATTTGCCTTGTAGGGAGAAACGCCAAATTTGAAGCCCACCGGCTTTTGTGTCCTTTATCAACTTGCTTCAGACTTTCCAGCGTGCAAAGTGTGAGCACATGAAGCAGGAAGAACAATTACTTCTAGTGTGAAATTACTCTGGGAAACGGTGAAAATTAACAGAGCACTGCACATATATACAGGTACATAGCAAACCACATGTCAAGGGAAATTTCTGCCTTCTGATACCAGCCTCCAAACAAGGCTTTCACTAGTTATAAACACTCCTCAGCTTCCACAAGTTTCAACCTTTATTTATATTTTCATCTTGCCTTGTAAGCCAGACCTAGGTTACAAAATACAGCACGTTTCTTTCCTGGGGTCTTTCCCAGTGCAAAATTGCTTCATGGGTTATCTCCTTTACTGGGCCTTTTTCTTTTATGCTTCATTTTCCTTTAACTTTTCTTTAACCTTTTTATCTTTTTTTTGCCTTAGTATTCATATACATATAATAATTATAAGGAGTTATAATATTGTAACTCCTTATAATAGCTTCCTTAGTCTTTATAGCTGTTTCAGGACTGACTCTGGCTTTTAAAAAACTTTCATCATGAGAACATGCCACTGTTCACGTTCTTTGAAACATTCTTTAACTCATAAGCAATTTCCAGAAACTGAACATATCATAACAGCAGATCTGATGCCAGTGCTTGTTGAAGACTGTGGAAAACGTCCTCTTAACTGTCTTATGTTCTGTGTGTCATAGAACCTTTAATTTTTAAAGGAAATGTATGTATGTGTAGGTGCATTTTAGATATAAATCAGTTTGATCTGGAAATTTAAACATGGTTTCTAACGGTTAAAGAAATGAAGTTTTAGAAGAACAAAATTCAGCTTCTTTGAAAAACAGAACATTTAAATTCTATAAAATGGAAGTTGAAGTGATGGCAGAAGGGGGTATATGACATGTAACTTAGGTCTTAGTGACTGAGGAAGTCCCTTCAAGTCACCAAGCTATCCAAAAGGGAAGTGTCAGAACACTGTGTCTGCATCCTATAGGAACGAATTGAGTAGTGAACTTACATATGTCCTCGGGTAAATCCAGAACTCACTGAGCAATAGAAAATATCACAAATTTCTACATTTTGTTACATCCCTGACTGCAGAATTCAGGTGAATTGCTTCAGTTCTCTTAGTTTGCACACACAAAGCTGCAGAAAGCTACTCCCTCAACTCCTTACTTTTGAAACCTGCAAGAAATTATAAATGAAGATGACAAAACCTCTTCCTTGAAGGATTATACATTTCTCGTTAAACTTTAACTTAATTTAAAATCCATCCTTGATCCTCTTAAAGTATTTGCGTAAGTGAATGAGGGCTGTAAAACACGACTGAGGCTTTCCTCCTTGGGGAAGCAGCTTGACCAATTTACATATTTATTAAATATTTTATATTTTACCAGATTGTATGCACTTCACAATGTCACATCTTATATATGGTCTGAGCTCTGCATGACAGTAATGGCTATTTCCAGTACTAGGAAAAAAAAGGTAATCTACATCTTGTGATTTGACCATTTCTTGGGTATTTGTGGTTTATTCCTATATTTTAATCTGTTCTGCAAACCTTTAGCTTTTTAGTGGTCTGAAGTTCTGTTAGTCCAGTGCAAGCGATTTTTCTGTGGGGCTACACAACCAACCTCTCATTTTAACTTCAGAATGAGATTCAGCTTTCCAAGCATCCAAATTGAACTTCTGAACTTGTTTGATGGTGATTTTGGCTTTAAAGAAAATAAACACAAATCTGTTTCTAGCCAGAAATGCATATGTAGATGTGCAAGGGTCCAAGGATCTATCAAAAGAGTGTTGATATTTCTGGCCTAATTCCCCTCTCCCCTCCCCATGTTGCTCTCAGCATCTTGAACGGAGACTTTTTCCTTTGTTGATAATGTACAAGACTAGGGCATGCTTGAGGTATCATAACTTAGGCTCCCTATAAACAGCCTTGAGTCTGGAGAGAGAATGGAGTAAGAGTATGTACGCGATGCACAAGATGAAGACACGTGCTCATTTTTGCTGCTGGACTCCTGAGTGCTGTGGAACAAACCCCTTTCCTCCATGTCTCCCAATTTCTAATGCAACCAGCATCCTTCATAGTGTGCTTTGAGGTGCAGCTGCTGAGAAGTAGAAAACAACTTTATTTGGAAGCCAGGAGGAAATTCTGTGACTATCTTTGCTGCCACCTCTGTAAGGCACGACTTCCATGTACTTAACTCTGATTAAAGTGTATCAGTTCTGCCTGCGGTAGGATATTCTCTTTAGGGAAAACTACAACTACAACAATGGACAACCACAAAAAGAAAAACAAAACACAACACACAAATTAGCAGATTAAGAAAAAGATATCTAACAATGAGAGCATTTGGTACAACGTTCCAGTGGCAAATTATTTTCAGGTCATATTGACCTTGTCTACATTTTCAGGCACTGGATTCTCTTACATTATCCATTCTGTAGAAGACAGTATTGTTGTTATAACTGTTGTCCCCATTTGAATTTTTGCATGGCCCCGTGTCGTGTTTTAAACTGTAAAACCCATGACACCCTGTTATGTCATTCTTTGCCCTTATCCTGGCAAAACAAAGAGATCAAGCTCCTCATGGAAATCTTTTGGGGTTTTTTTCCAAATGCAGGATCATAGAATATTTTAGATTGCTTTAACTGAGCAACATCCTTGAAACATGAATATTAGTAAATGGAGAAGATTTTCCATTTGCAGCTACATTAGGTAAAAATTCAAAGGTTATAGATTTTTTCTAACCCTAAAAACACCCTTTGAGCAACTCAAGGAACCCTTTGCTCTTTTAACCATCATGTTTATGTTTGGAGAGGGGTTTGAAACTCTGAACATGTCCTAGCTGTTTGGTGGAATAAACTGTGGTCTGAAATAGCTCTTTTTGAAGAAAAAGCCTAGGCAAAGGTCAGACCTTGTTACTATTTCCACAGTCTGGGTGAGGTAGGGACTAATCTTTTTCAGAGTCATATCTTCCCTGGACAGAGACCATGTTATTTATCCTTTCCTCTTCATGGGTCCTCTGACAACCTTATCAGTAAGGATTTCTTCCAGGTCACTGCACAAAGAGCATGAAAGACAGTTTTTAAGATTCCAGCAGAAGCATACCATGCTAAAAATAGGTTTGCACTATAATTGCAATATATGAACTACCTGCTGACCAACAGTTGCTCCGTCTGATCTGTGCCATGCTATTTGCTGAATTTTCCACTTTATTATTAAAATCTTGCAATGAAATGTCTTATAGGAGTTAGGTATGAGAGGTAAAAAAAAAATCCTGTGGATTGATACCAACAGTTAATTTAGCCCAGGATTCTGTCTTTAATAGAGGCAGCAGCAGATGCTATTTAAAAATGTATTGTAGATTATGCTCTATTATTTTTCTTGCATTATCAACTCACTTTAAATTGATGGTATGGTATTTCTTTTCCACAGATATATAATCATGTTATTATCTGCCTTTACCTGCAGATGCTGCATGACTTTGACTGGAGCTGACACAGGTCTTTTAATATGAGAGTTAGTCAGGTGTGGATCTATATTCACAGCTTCTTTCAGTGATGAACATAAATTATATGCTAACTGAAGAAGAAACAGACACACTCACAACATCAGAGCAAGTAAAAGGAAAGAGTATTTCAGATGTTCCTTTCCACTACCCTTTACCTTCCTTCAAGCTGGCATGATATGTTGTTCTCAGGAGATGGCAAAGGACAAGATAAAAGTTTAGACTCCCTTACATGCTTGAAAGAGCCTAAGCCGTTTGTGGAAAAAGGATCCATGCAGGTACTCCAAGGGCCTTGTTAGTAGTTATGAGTACTCTGCTTGCTTGATTATAATATTAACTATCAATGCTTTTCAGTCAATATATGGAGGAGCAGGAGAGAAAAAAAGGATATTGACAAAGATCACTGTGGAAAACCTTAGAGGAAATCTGCTGGCTTCCAGTTTGGAGGAGAGACTGTTAACATTGCAATGTTAAAATACACTGGAGGGAAGGGATGCAATCCAGAGGGACCATGACAAGCTTGAGAGGTGGGCCCATGAAGTTCAGCCGTCCAGTACCTAAAGAGGCCTACAAGAAAGCTGGAGAGGGGCTTTTTACAAGGGTATGTAGGGACACAGAACAAGGCTTTAAACTGAAAGAGGGGAGAATTAGATTAGATATTAGGAAATTCTTTACTGTGAGTGGTGAGACACTGGAACAGAGAAGCTGTGGCTGCCCCATCCCCAGCAGTGTTCAAGGCCAGGTTGAGCAGGGCTTGGAGCAACCTGTTCTACGTGACCCTGCCCATGACAGGAGGCTGGCACTGGATGAGCTTTAAGATCCTTTCCAACCCAAACCATTCCATGATTCTATGATCCTATTTAATCGTGCACAGGTGGTTTTGGTTGATTGGTTGGTTTGTTCTTGTTTGTGATGGTTCCAAAAGTGTCTCTTTTTTGCCAACAAATCTGCTTTTTGCCAGCATCATTCCTAGCAATTCTTCATTGCTTTAGTGCTGGGAAAAGCATGGGGAGAAAGTGGATAAGTGCAAGCTACAGGTACATGACTTCCCCTCTCTGACAGACAGAGCAGGCTCAGTCTGTAAGCTCAGGACCAGGGCCACTGCCAGAAACATTGCTTTAGTGAATGGAGTTTCCCCCAGAGTCATGTAAAAGGAGTTTTTCCTTTGCATTTAATATCAATTTTCTTTAATTGCTGAGCATGCAAAAAAGCACAATGTCTCATAGAAAGGTAACAGATGTAGACAAGCATTTATACTTGCCACTGTACAGAGCATCTGAATTGTGAACCTTTCATGCATCGCTATTGACACACAGCTTTGAGAAAAAGGTGGGAATTTGGGTCTGATGAATGTCTTTATGATTCTGTATGTAAAAATGTTAGTGCCATCTACTCGGAAGACCCTCATAAGGTCAGGTCCTGACTACCCTTCTTTGAGGAACTGTAGTCATCTGGAAACCAGGATTTTGTTTGAGCCACTTAAGGGTTTTTGAGACATTTCTTCAGGGCCGGCAACTGAAACAGAGGATGTAAAGGAGATCAATCTGGAGCACCAATAGGTCAGGAAAGATAACCTGGAGCACCTCCAATGGCTCCAGAGAGCTGTCTAGGTATATCAAGCATTCCAAGAAGGGACTAAAATCAGCATGGAAGTAATTTTGTGCCATGTTGTACACCTGCAGTGGGATTCATTTCAAAATGAGGGTAATAGAAGTTTGCTCTTTCCATCACCTTCAAAATAAGCAAAAGGTCCCGTGCGCTTGACCCACAAATTGCTGTTGGCATCCAAAACCCACTACCATCATGTTACTGATAGACACAATGTGCCATCTTTACTGGAAATAGCATGAACATTTGCCACCTTAGGAATGATAAAATGATCTTGTTCAGCCCTACAGCTCTATGCAGGGGAAGCACCTCAGGCTGTGGATGTGATCCATGAGTCCCTTTCCATTTCCAACAGCAGAAACCTAACTCAAGGTTTAGACTTTACATTGATGGCACTGAAACTAGTTTGAATTGTGGTGACCACAGGCTTTGAAAGAAGAAAAAGCAAAAAAAAAAAAGCACATACAATACATCAATACTAAATTAAATTATAATCCTGATGTAGGAAAGCATTTATACACTTGTGTAACAACAACCATGCCAAAATGCCTAAAGCCCTACAGACAGCAGATTGGTCAGGTTCTTTTCCTGACTGAGCGATGTAATTAAACTTTGCCATGTCTCTCAGCAGAGCAATGCTGCTTTTCTCACTGTTTATTCCCTGATGGTGAATGATACACACTCCCCTTAGGTTTCCCAGGTATTTCTATATAAATAATACAAAGACAGGTTGTATCTCCTTTGGCCCTGGAGAGCAAGTGAATTAAATGCCAGTATATAACTTGATTTTTCTTTTTACTTGACAAGGCTTTGATAAAGGGATTGCTGTCTTCTGGGAAGGAGGTCTCTTCCAACACTACCACCACAGAGTCAGAGGATATAAACCTCATGAACTGTTTGTTTATCCAGTCTCATCACTGCCCTGATGAGCAAAAGAAAGCTGTGAATATTAGATGGAAAAATATTTTCTTAATAGTATCTATCATGCTATATGGGCTTGTGTAGAGGTACCTCAGGCTAACTGAGCCTGCTTTCATAAGCAGAACTCCTCACCAGGTAAACCCTTTTGCCTGCTTTATTTTCCCTTTCTTTCAGGCAATAGTATAGAGCTCAACAAAATGAGATTGGGAAGTTGATCCTGTTACAGCTAAACTTGGGGCAATTGGTTTTCTAGGACTCCCTTTTAAATAATCATACTATTCCTGAGAAACAGAGTGGTCCTGGTAGCTGTACTTGCCTATAGTCTTTTCAGGTGCTAGTGTCAATTATTCCTGTATATGTTTTTTTATCTAGGTAGATCCATGATTTGCACCCCAGTTGCATTGCAGGTGGTGGTTTTTGTGTCTGGGAATGACATTATATGAAGACATTAAGGCTCAGAAAGTGAGCATGTAGGACTCCTAGATGTTAAAGTTTGTTTTGAGAACTAGCCCCAAAAATGATAGGATTGATTAATGTGTTCTTAGTTTCTTTAGCAAATGCTCTGTGACACACTCAATTAAATATGGTAATAAAGTATCCTCCATTGGGATGTCTGACATGCTTGAAGTTAACCCCATATTGGAGGGTCTCCTTAGCTCATGAATCTGTTACAAATTCATGGTGCTCACTGTGCTGCAGGAGCTCAGTACTTCTCTTGATGTGGCTCCCAGCATTTCAAGACACAGAAAAGAACACCCCTAAAAATGAAAAAAACCAACCAAAACCAAAATACTACCCCTCCCACCCCCCTATTAGCAGACCTTCTACTTTATTCCTCAGTTGGGTCTGAGTTTCCGTAAGAATATTTCTTCATGCTGTGTCCAGATCAGTTTTAAATGCTTTAAGTGGTGATGTGTTCATTGCTTCCATGAAGAGATCATCACTCAGGCTGATAGATCAGTTTAATAGTGCCTAATGCCTGTCAGCATAAGCTGTGCTCTCAGTTTCTCAGCCTTATCTCTGGAGAAAAAAAGAAGTACTTATCCTTTTGCCTTTCTTGTGTTTGACAGAAAGTTAATTAGAGCCAGAAAAAAGCTTTTTTCCCCAGAAAGTTCACCAGAAATGTTTTTGACTGAGGAGTGAGTCCAATGAGTACTTTCAACATTCTCCACAGAGGCAAAAGTGCTGAAGTTTCTGATACCCGCATTTGGGAAGGAAAACTTCCCTTTCAGTATTGAAATGTGCATGAAATTGCATGTAGCATCTCGAGTCCCTCGGGAAAGCAGGGATCTGTAGTATCAGTCTTTACAGTGCAGCATGGCTAAGGTTCAAAGTATTCCATCTGCCTTTTCTTCTTGCTGAATTGCATTTTTAAACCATAGCTTCAACTCTGACCAGCTTGTTTTTAGTAAGCGTGATGCTGACACTGCATGCAAATCTGCCAGAAGAGTAAGAAGGAGCTGGGGTACCCCTACTCATCAAAGTCAACTGGTGGCTTATGCCAAGTGCAGCATCTCATCCTCATTTTTCATAGTATCATAGAATGGTTTGGGCTTGAAAGTTACTTTGAAGGTCAACTAATCTACCCCTATTGCTGCAATTAGCAAGGACACCTTCCGCTAGATCAGGTTGCTCCAAGCCCTATCTAATCTGGCCTTGAAGGTCTCCAGGGATGGAGCATCTGCCCCCTCTCAGAGCAACATAACATTTGCTCTGCTTTTCTTTGCTACAGAGATGTCTACATGGGTTTGGCAACATAATGCCTTTTGATGGACATTTTAACTCATTCTTAGCTAAGTGCTATGCCTTTGATTTCATCTCAGACATCTTTATCTTCAGAGATGGAGAAGAATGGCATTTGTCATCGGAAGATGGATCCATTTTAATTTTCATTAAATTATTTGAGTTTTTCAAAGACTTGGTAGGTCACCTTACAAAGCAGTTAATGGAGGGGGAAGTTATGGTCTGCTGATTGAATAGTTCTGTTGGAAACCAAAGAGCTCTGCGTGTGATATGTTGTGCCACGGAAGACTCTGTAACCTCACCCACATCTCTTTGTACCTGAAGTTATACTTCACTTGTATGAGTATCAACAAGGTTATTTTCTTCTTGTCTTTTTAAAAGGTCTTAAACTGTTACAGCCCAAATAGGGTTACTGTTTCATACCAGGTAATTTCACTGTACATGCATTCACAGTGAGTAACAGAGAGCACCCTCCCTCTCAGACGCTGCAACAGCGCCAGTGCAGGAACTTCATTTTTGGAAGCAATGTCCACACTTTAGTTGGGAATAATTCTGCCAGACTGAAACAGGGTAATGCAGTAGGTAGAAAAGAGGCAAGAATGCCACGAATTATGAGCAATCCTTCTACAGACTGCCCTGGGTTCAGCAGTAGCAGTCATTTTTCTCCTTCTTGGTAGCTGGTGCAGTGCTGTGGTTTTGACATTCAGCCTGGGAGCAGCCCTGATAACACTGATGTTTTCAGTTGCTGCTTAGAATGTTTACTCTGACCAAGGACTTTCTGAGCCTCATGCTCAGCCAGGGAGGAGGGAAAGCCGGGAGGAAGCAGTGACAGGACACTTGACCCAAACTGACCAAAGAGGTATTCCATACCACGTCATGCCCAGGATGCAAAAAAGGAGGGCAGAGACCCAGAAGGGTGGTGGGGGTGCACTGCTTGGTCGGGCTGGGTATAGGTGGTGAGCAATTGTATTTTTTTCTCTTGTATTTCTCTTGTCATTATTATTATTGGTGGTAGCAGCAGTGGTTTGTGTTATACCTTAGTTATTACACTGTTCTTATCTCAACCTGTGGGAGCTGCATTCTTTCGATTCTCCTTCCCATCCCTCCAGGAGTGGGAGGAAGAAAGAAGAGGGTGTGAGTGAGCAAACTGTGTGTTTTTCAGCTTAAACCACAACAGCTCTTTTTGGCACCCAACATGGGGCACGGAGGGTTGAGATAACGAGAGGATTAATTGCCACTCGTCACAATGCTGATTTATTGGCTCCCAACGTTGCTGCTCTTGATTCTCTAGAGTTCACCGTTTCAGCCTGTTGTACCTTACTTACCGTCGCTATTTGCTGTCTTAGTGTCTATCAGACGTGGGGTTTGACCTAAGGCTCTTGTTTCATCGTACCTTATTGGAATGGCTTGTAATACGGGCGGGCTCCAGAAGCAGGGGGGGACGGGTGTGTCCGTGGACTTGTGCCTGGCCGCCCGGCTGCTCTTCACCGCTCTGGCCCTCGTCCTCACCTCCGTCTTCGGGAGGCTGTGGGGAGCCGAGGGGGGGCTGCCCCGGGAGCTGACGGCAGCCGAAATGTTCTGGGAACACGGCCCCGGGGCCCAGGAGCCGAGCCCGGCGGGTGCAGAGCAGCGGGAGGGGGCGGCAGAGGAGCTGAGCCCCGCCG
>JAOEHY010007577.1:18582-71454 GCA_025447955.1 Psilopsiagon aurifrons
TCATCCTATCTTCATACGGGAGGTGCTCCAATCCCCTGATCATCCTCGTGGCCCTCCTCTGGACTTGTTCCAACAGTCCCATGTTTCCTTCTTTCAAGGATGCCCTCTACAAAGAGTGAGAAGAAGGTCCTAAGGCTGCATTTAGATTCAAGCAGCAAACAGCACCATGAGTGTCTGAATAACTTCTATTGTGAGCCCTCTTTCCCCACTGTAGATTAGTCTGGTCCTTTTGCTCACCCCTTCTCCACAAGGTGCCTCTGTTGTTTTTTGGTAAGGTTTGGACATTTATTTATTTATTTTCCTAGCAGAGAGGTAAAGTGCATTATTTAAAACATACTTAAAAAATGATGGGCAACCTACAAACAGGAGGGGTTAGCTGCAGTCTTGAGTATAAATGCCAAGAGCTGAATATATTTTAAGTGTAGCTATGTTGTTTCACTCTTTACTTTTCTCTGAGTGTATGTGTGTGTGTATGTGTCTTTTGCAGGGATTAGTCATGGGTTTGCAAAATGGATTTTCACAGCAAAGATTCTTTCTGTGTTTCATTCTTTTGATACAACTTCAACATATTTTTCAGTATAAATTTTCTCCTCCTCTTCTCTGTACATTTGTGCGCGTGTCCTTGTGGGTGTGTATAAATATGTACATATAGTGTGGTTGGCTGGAAGTAGGAAAATTCATTTTCTTTTAAAGTCATATCTCTGAGAAGCAGACTCACAGAAAAGCTTTCAAACACTAAATTAAAAGACTTTAAATGTTTGGCTTTTCCCATCAGCTTCTCCTTAATTCTTTTCTCTCTCCCTCTTGCTCTCACTCTCATTCTTACCCCTCTGCTGAGTTTTCTGTTTAATTAGGGGGAAACAAAATAGTGACAAAAAGTCAAAGGCATAATCTCTTCCCAAACCTGCAAAGTTGGGGTTTAATCCTCCTGGCACAGGATCATGTAGAAGAGAAAATTCCCTTTTAAGATGTGATGTTGAAAATTAGGACCTAATGTAGCACCTGTTGAAGACTGTGAAAATATTTCTTTCTATTTATATGTGTTGCTTTAGACTCTGAATCACTTTGCCTGTGAGTATATGAGTCCCCTACTGAAACCTCTGACAGATGAGGTTTGAAGTAGCCAGAGGTGTTCTGCTGTCTGCAGGACCCTAGCACCAGAGTATGTAAGTTTAATTGCTGAATCAGTAGACCATTTCCCTTAAGCAGACTTATAAAAATGCCCTATAATTTAGCAACCATTTACTCATGCTGAGCTACAGCAGGCTCTTTTTTAATTTTAACATCTTGTGTTTTCATTCACATTCAAATTTCCTTCATTCTGGGTACAACTTATCACATCCAACATCAGCAACGAGGAGTCTAGCATCTTACATAATTTGTCTATGCTGTCTTCAAGGATTGCACAGTATATGTGGATTCTTAGACCCCCGTCTTAAGAAGAGATGGTTTAGCTATGGGACTCTTGTTCTCCACTGACAGCAAAATAGATCTTAAGACCTGCTCTAGATCTTTTGTAGATCTTTTAATTGTCTACAATTAGACAAGGTGCTGCCACTTCATGAGAGAATAGATTATGAAATAAGAACATAACCTCCATCTTGAATTCAATGGAGACAGTCTGAAAAGACAGTGGGAAGTCTCCTTTCATCTTGCTCAGTATGAAGCGGACTCAGACCTTATGACATGAAACAAGATTGGGTCATGATGCACCTTACATTTATAGGAAACATTTTCTCTGAAGTCTTTATGGCCATTTTGTATTTCTGAATCACTCATTATGTTTTACCAGAAAGGAAATTAGTGATATAGTCTGTCAACTCTATTTACCTCTAACTTTCTTGCTACAAACTGTTAACAACTATGAGATGCCCATATACAGCAAAATGACAAATGACTGCAGTTGCTACTCTGTGAACTATAGTGCAATAATCAGTATACTTCCTACAGATGTCAACTGTATATAGCATATTGAGGGCTTTACCCAAGTGTGTACTGAGACCGGGCAGCTTCTGTAGCAAGTAGTGAACTCAGGTGCACAGTGTGGAAGTCTGACTGACAGTGAGTCTATAGAAAACACGCTAAAACACAGCCATTTCCTCTCTGCAATGTGGCAGCTGAGATCAGGGAGCAATTGTTTCCAGGCAGAGAAGTGTGGAACAATGTCTCCAAATGAAATTATAGCTTGAGGAAAGGACTTCATCGAGACAGGATGCAATGCAATTACCCAAGTTGGAATTTTGCCAGGACACTGATGTTGAAAACACTTTCAGCTCTTGTGGGAAGTGCCACAGGATCTTATAATGACTGCAAAGGCTTTGGAATTTTATTATATATCTTTCTTTGAGTGTCTCATTCAAAAGGCAGAATAATAAAGTGAAAAAGAAAAAAACTACCGCAGAAAGAGCTAATCTTTGCAAAGTGATGGAATATGTAAATCCCACTTTGAAATGGTAATTTATTAACTTCTTTTGAAGATAAAAATGCAATTAGTTCATTCTTTCATTTCCCCCCATCCTAAAAAATGCACATATGTTGTTATCACATCTTTTGCTCCTATGTCAAATCTATATCATTTAATTACGCGGCAGTGAAACTTGTGGGGTTCATAAAAGGTTTGGGGGTGAGGGAGGAGGTTCTGCTTTGTTTCACTCCTGACTGTAAATAAAAGAAAATATTACTAAATTCAGATGTGATTGCTGCCGAAAATCTGCACTTTGTTGTATTCTATAAAGGCTTTGGGCTATTTTTATATTCAACGCAATGCCAGTAAAAAGTAATCAGAGAGTGAAAGGGACTTTTTGTCATTCCCAGTTTATTCACAGAAATACTCTCTTGAGCTCTGAAGGAAAAAAAGGAAAATATTATTTGTAATAGAAGAGTAAGTGTGCCTTATTTTCCACTTGATCATTTTTTGGTAAGGGAATGAATGTAGCTGCATCTATTTCTATGCATCTCTATGCATAGCATACTGATTATTTCCAGCTAGTCAGTCCAGCATAACTTTTCTGAATCCATTATATTTTTATCACCATGATTTTACATTTCATCAAAATTATGTAAAGCTGAGTCTAACTGTCTGGTCATTTATATTTGGGTAAATGTTAAATAAAAATTATAAATAAATAAATGCTAAATGAATGACATTGCAACAGTGACAGACTTTATTTGATAAAGTAAAATTGGAAGATTTCTGTGTCTATTAATTTACTAATTCAGATGTTCATGGATGGTACAGTAGGTGTAGGATCAGATTGTTTTCTACCCATGGGAACTGGAATTCACATGTCTCTGAAGAGAGAACTATCCTCACAATGTTGTTGAATAGGCTATGCGGCGGCTGTCATAGTTATTCCAGGAATTGCTGCTTCACATTATTTCGGATATTTAAATATGTAACAAATTTAAAAGAAAAGGAGTGAGAGGGAGTCTCTTGTAAAGAACTAATTCATTTCTTTAGCAATGAAGACATGGGTAGCAGGATTCACCTCTCCCGGTTTTAGTTGTCTGTAAAGTAAATGCCTCCATCTGAATTGCGTTGTTCAATCTTCCCATTACAATCAATAAAAATATAGTCCATAGATTTGAGGGACTACAATTCATTTCATACTAATGTAGAATCCTGCATTTAGAGCAAAGAGGCAAATCTCTCCCATTCTCCATATCTCATTTTGAGGTCCTAATCCTCACTGGTGCTTTTAATCCTGGTTCACAATGCAAAGGGATATTTATGTTATTTATGATGATTGAAATGAAGAAAAATTAGAACTGGAGATATGTCTCTGGGCTTGCGTGCTAGTTTATTCTGCACTCAGTTGAGAAGGCAGCCTAAAGAGACTGCTTCTCACAGAGTTTCCAAACATGGCAAGAAGTAGCCCACAAGCCCACAAGATCTGAGTTTACCACATGCTTGGCTACATTACCAGTTCGGGCAGCAAGATGCTGTCTTTGGGAGCAATAAGGTGGGTTGGTTAGCAGCAGTGTCCTACACAGTGCTCACAAGGATCTGTTGACTTTCAGCCATAAATCCTGGCAGCATCCTGTTACCACCAGTCAGTTGACCTTTTTGAGCCATCAGAAGGAAACAACTCACAGAGGTATAAACTGAAGGTTTCTTCACCTTCCGCTGGGCTTCTTGTGTCATTTCATGAAGCAAAGAAAGCCCTGGATTGGTGGTATAAGATGCACACCAAGTATCAGAAAGAAACCACACTAAGTTCAAGTCTACGGAGCCTCCTCTATTTCTTCAGTTTTTCTCCATGAAATGCTCAGTGGAAGAGCTTTTGCCTTCCAATTCATCCTGCTGTTGAAAATTCATGGTCCTTCTAATCTAACACATGATAATTGCCATTTCCCAGTCAGGATTTTCAACTCCCAGCATGATCTAACCATTCTTTGTGCTTTTCAGTGATGTAACTAAGGCGGCAGAAGAGGAGTCGGGAAACGGCATGTGTAATGGTGATCCCTTAAATTAGGAGTGAACCAGCTACATTTCTAAGGACTGTATTGGTATTTTAGTAATTGCCTTACTGAGGAGATGGAAGTCTACTTCTGGAGCAAGGATACAAATCATTGATTATCCTGCCAGCCTCTGGTGGTGATGAAAGCTCAGGATTTGTGCTCCCCATTGCCCTCACACGTAGCATTGCTGATAACCATGGTGTCCGAACGCATGCAAACGGAGTCTGGCAGCATAGCAGCACCACCAGACTCACCAATTAAAGATTTATCTTGGAGAACAAGGATTAAACATTTTTCATTAGCAAATTTAGAGTTTCTAAAGCCCTATTATAGAGATCTGCCACCAGCATTGTGAGTGAAACAGCTGTACAATAGGCGATTATAAAACAAGTAGATGAAGTGACGTTTTGGCTCAGAACTTTATTGTCTTTGTGCTCTCAGCCTTACAATCCCATGGAAACAATGATGTTTAAGAAGAAGTATTGTTATTTCCTTCTGAGCGGGTGGGCCGTTTGCTCCATCTCACTGTAAAGGTTAAAAATAACAATGCCTGACTCTTTGTGGTTTGTTACGATAACTTCACATTTTCATCACATTAAAAAAAATCACAGAGAATATTCATAATATTGTGCTATATAAAGCTTAAGACACAGGAGGAAGCAGAATTATTATCATGTATTTTCATTATTTAACATTTATCACTGTGAGAGTTTTAAGAACAAATGTTTTGGGGAAAAAATGGAATTAAATATGCAGCCACCTCCTTTCAAAGTCTGACCCTGTAGAGCTTTGATTCCAATCAGCTATGACAAAACTGATGACTGGAAGGGCTTTCCGCATGTTACTAGCATTACAAGATACCAGGTGTATTTGTAAAATCCATTTGCTTTGAGATGCTTTGATGACTTAAAGTTCTATATGGAAAAGGAATGTTTTATGAAGGCAACACCCAGCATGTGAAATTCCTATGGAATAAAATTGCCTCCCCCATTCCTCAGAAACCCCCCATTTGCTTAACAGAATTTACAGTCACCAGGTGCTCCTGAAGCCCAGAATATTTCAAAATTCACAGTCAGGTACCAGCCCCTGCAAACTCTGGCTCAACTTGTGTTGCAAATGCTGTAGCATCTCTTTTCAAATGGAAGTTGAGTGTTACAAGTCATTTGCTATCAGGGTGTCCAGAACCCAGGTCCTCATACAGTGAGGCTGTACATGGAGCACTGTTATACTAAGAAATAAAGCAGTGTCAGGACGCAATGCTGGCAGTAGAATTTGCTGCTAAACATTTTCACAATGATCCCTGGTGTGGTTTCAGCCTGAGCACTGTCCTTACAATGCCTGGATGCTAGTTGACAGCTGTCAAAGCCTCCAAACCATTCCCAATAGGCAATTTTGCTTTACACACTAAAAGAGTTTAATTGTATAAACACAGGTCAGGTCTGGCCTCAGTGCTGGAACATGCTCCCAGCATTCCTTAATTTATTTGCAGAAATGTTGTTGTCTCATCAGAAAGATTTTAGTTACTAATTTAGTTGCATGCAGGACACAGATATACCTACAATCATTGGTACTGATGTACACAGCCATTACAGCTGTAACTGGCACAAAGCAGAGACACAAAACACTCACACAGTAACCAGGAGGAGAGGTAACGACTTCATGTCAAAAAGTGCTCTTCTTTCATGGGCTGATGCTCTGCAGCTCCCTGTTGGGAGATAAAAGCCAAGTGTGGGGTGTACATATTTACGGCAGGGAGATTTACTGCTGGGACACCAAGCAGCGAAACTGGAGCTCAGCATTCAGAGAACAACAGAGCCTTTTTCAGGCCCTGTTTCCTCCAGGGATGAGATGGCCAGTGATGCAGTGCAGTGATTGGAGTCTGCACTCACCCTCATAGCACTTAAACATTACCCAAGAGAAATGAGCCTCAGGCTTATTAACTTGGGCCTAGCAATAATAACATGGAGGGAACTCAAGAAAGAGCTGACTTGTATTTGACCGGCCTGCAGTGAAATCAAAATAGACGCTCATCTACCACATAGTGGAATCCTAGAATTCTAAATTATCCCAAAGCAGGACTTTAAAAGAAAGGCTTAATTTGATTTTAAATGTGACAGAGAAGGTTCTGTAGGAAGATCTTATCTGTAGGAAAGATCTTCTCAGTTCATCCCAAAAGATCAGGTTTTTAAAGGAGACTTTGATTCTTAACATCCCTTGTTTTCCACTTCTGTAGTGATGTATCTGACCAGAAGACTCTGTTCTTTAAATTATTTGTTTTAAACAAAGGGAAAACAACAAATCATTAATAAGAATATAATTAATGATTAAAAATCATTTTAAATGTGTAGGATGCCAAAGAAGTATTTCCTCTACATTCCATCCATCAAAAGACACCAATGGTGGGATGTCTTGATCATTCAAAGTATCTCATTCTATTGTTATTAATTAATTACATTAATTAAGTGCTTTTATTATTGCTTATATTTAATTAAGGGTAACACACATCACTTGAATTTAGATGTCTAAATCTAAACTGCCTTTATAGTTATAAGGTATTTATTGAGTCAGTGTGCTTTTGCATTTGATTAGAACACGCAGAGCTACTTAGGGAAATTTGAAATCTTCCTCTAGTCTCTATTAACATAGGGAGTAGTCCCCAGCTTGCTGTAGGAGGATCCTAAGGTGGTTTGTGGATGTTAATGTCCATACTGTAGACACCAAAGGCAGTCATAGACAAAGCCCTAAATGTGTGTTTAGATGCCAATAGCTATGTAAGATGAATTTTACAGAGGCTGAAATGCCAGTTAATTCAGCACCAGCTTGACTTAGTATAATGTGAGAATATAAGACATTAGGATGTCCATATGAGGTGCAGCACCCAGCCTATTCCTTGACTGTGGATGGTAATACATACAGAAAATTACACAGAAAGCAAGGTATGTTTTGAGTACAATATTCCTTACCTGGTATGAAGTCTCCCAGGTCCTGAATGCAAACGTCTTGAAGATTGATTAAGATAGTGACTTCCTTCAGACCATGGCATTTAGGAGATTCCATTGAGCTAGCCCTTCACCATGCTTGCTTTTTTGCATCCAGGAATAGACGCAAGCCAGCTATTGTCACCCCAAAGATGCATTTTTCAGTCAGGGGAAAATAACACCGAATATTGGCACCTACAAGTAGATTTAAAGAGAAGCTCATGCCAGTGAGGGGAGCTAGGGTGGATTTGAGGCCACATGAGGGTTGGTGTCTAAGGCAGATGAATGGGATTTTACACAGATAAGGATTTTGAATTTTATCTCCTCCCTGTCTTTCTGTTCCCCAAAATCTCACCTCTATGTTTGACATCTCTTCCACTGTCACTGGGGTCCTCTTATCAGCCGCTCAGTTATTTATAAGAAATAAAAATAAATCAATTCACTGAGTTATTTTATATGGACAGTATGATTTGTTGGTCTTTCATTGAGCAGGCTTCTGAAATGAGAAACATATAGCCTTAAGTGCCAGTATTATTGACTCTGTGTATGGGATTGGAGACAGATGTATGGTTACACGTCAAAGAGTGTTTGTTCTTGCTGTCAGCTTAAGTTAGGTGTCTATGAGTAAAATGTGCCTAATGCCTTCATTGTGTTTGCTTCTTGCCTTGTGCAGCAGCGTTAAAGAAAACAGTCAATACCTCAGTAAATAGTGGAGAAGGTATGCAGTACGTGTAATGTATCCCATTGCAAGAACAAATGGGTTACATCCTTCACTTTGAGAGTTTAAACAGCAGATTACCCTCTGCACTTGGGTGTATTTCAGTTTGAAACTATTATTTGAATTTTTCTAGCACTAAAGTCATGGTCAGAGACGAGGCTGCTATACAGAAAAAGAAGGTGAAAAAGATAGTCTGAGCCAGAAAGATCATTTTCGCATGCATTTTTGCTATTGAAAATCATGTTCTCAGTTATTTTCATCCAATTAGAGGATACAAGCAATGAAATCTAAACTGCGATGTTAATCAAAATAAACCTCTGATTTTATCCCAGCTGGTCACATGACCATAAGAGGTGTCACTATCAGCAGAACTCTACAGACAGTTCCACCACTGCAGCAGCATTCAGAGAGCATGAAAAGGCTCTGAATTATTTATAACAACTGGGTCAACTTCTCACTGGGATTAAACAGGCAGAGCTAATTAACTGATACACTCCAACTGACATTACACTTCATATTTGAGGAATAGCTCCAAATAACAGAAATTCAGGGAATCGTAAGGTGCTTTGCTTCCTATAGACTGCTAGTTCAGGTTTGATGTCAAGCTTGCAGAAGTGCAAGGCAGCCTGTAAAGAGCAAGCGGCCTCTGTGTTTTGTAACCAATATGTACATGTGCAATTTTCCACCAGAGGAAAATGGGATGCATTACATTTGCTTTCCTTATGCCACTACAGCACAAACCTCAAGTCTGAAATAAAGGTTATATTTTATAGCAAGTGTATCGCCAGGGTCATTAGCTTTCCCATTCAGCTTCATCAGTTGTCTACACAGCAGGATGCACTCCAAATTTATTTGATAGCTTGTCAATAAGCAGCTGCCTTTTAATAGCTCTTAACTTCATGAACTTGAAAAGCAAAATGCCTCACACTCACAGTAAACCAAGTGGTCCATCACAGGGATCTCAGGTTTTTCTGGCATTCAGAACAGAGTGGAAAGTACCTTCTGAATCCAGCTTTCACCATAAGTTTTCTGAACATTTATCACCTGGGAACAGAGACAGAAACTTGCTGGATTGGAAATTATTGTAGTGAGGAGAAGAGTGATGAGTTCTGCTAGCTATAGCTATAGGTAGGGAGTGAGCAGGAAGAAGTGGGACCAGGAATGGGGATTTCGACAAATCGCCTCTTTAAGGGAGAACAAGAGGGTGAAGTGCTGAGCTTCTCATTTTATTTAGTGCTACTGTTCCAGCAGCTGGCTGATCTTAGAGCAGCTCCTGCTGGACCTCCTCCTGTATATTCTGCAGATGCTCAAGGGTGATCAGGCCTAAGTATTTTTATGGGGGATGGTAAACTATTTGTTGTACTCTGAGCCATCCATAGGCAGGAGAGGCTATTCTGCCTGTGTGCGTGTGCAAGTAACACTGGGCTAGATGGCTGGATTATTGCAAGCACTTCATCAGCTGAAAAACCCACAACCAAGGGTCAATACTTAAGAGATCAAAACACGAAACCTTGTCAGTTTTTTAAGGAGAAGGCCAAATGGTTGCAAATCAGTGACAGTACAAGGTACATCTGTAAGAGGTAGTGCTTACAGGCACTTTTGAGTATTAAATTGTTTCCCTTTGTTGTCCCTCCAGTCTCTAAGCTCTTTGAAGACATGGGCTTCTTTGCAATTGGATAGAATTCTAACCATATGCAATAAAAGTGTCTGGATTGAGTTTTTTCTCCGCATTTTAACAACAGAAGAACCTGAGAGATTTGACAACCTCTGTCACTAGCGTCTACCTCTGCTACAAAAGTACTATTTGAACATCAACAAGGAGACTTAAGAGTGACTTTGATGCTTCTTCTGTCTAATGAACTTACATTCATCCAGTAAAATTGGATGTAGAAACATTTCATTTTTAAAACAAAATATTTAAGTCAGACATCCCAGAAGGACCTAAATGGCATTTCTAGTTTTGCTTTTAATGGTACTTGCTACATAAGAGCAAGGGGTGTCAGAAAACACTACCCAAACTCTTGTGAGCCAAGATGATGGCTCCTGTTGCTTGTATGCTTGGGAAGCACTGTGTCAATTGGTCTGGGAATAACCTACAAGCACCCTCCAGAAACGTAACTTCTTCTAAGAAGGCAAAATATTTTTCTCCCCTACACCCTCCAGTCTGACTGGGTTTGTGTCAGTGCCTGTGTAGAAATTCTTCAGTTATGACAAATAGTGAAGCCACCAACTCAGAAACGTATGATCTCTGCTGGACTTCACCGCTGTTGGATCAAAGCTGTTTTGCAACTGGATGGCATGAAGTACAGGCGGAAGAGCTTGGGATTGTCCCTGAATAGTTAGACCCCTGCAAAGCAGCTGTGTGGATTCCTTTTGGGTTGAGTTTTGCTCGCACATGCCCAATTGAAGAGCAAATTTGCATTCTTGTCTGCAGCGTGCTGAGTGCCTTGATGTTGCTTCACAAACACAGAGGGACAAGGAAAGAATAGTATGAGTGATAAAAAGATGAAAAAGAAATATCAGCTTCATCTAAACCTTTCTTCTCCTCATGTTAAAGTACTTTCCTAATTATTTTCTCCTGTCTCAGATTAAATGACTCCAGTAATTGGTCTCTTACCATTTCCATGGGGTGTGTCTTCTAACATGTAGGGTTGAATGGAATAGAATAGGCACTCTTACCCAAGCTAAAGCACACTCACTTAAAACATCTATGTGTCAAGGGGGCAAAGTGCCACTTATGTGCCCTGTAGCAGTTATTTCTCCATACTACAGAACAAGACCATGGCTGAATAAGGGACCTTAAAGATCATCTATTTCCAGCTCCTCAGCTGAAAGTCAGTGTGTGAGGACAAAACTTTATATTCAGGTCACATCTCCATCTTCTTCCAGCCATATCCAAGGAATCAATTGCCCACAGCTGCAACCCCAAAGGCCTAGTGGCACGGGCTGAGTGAGACCTTGGTAGATACAAAAGTGAAGACACAAACATGACAGTTTAGCTCAGGATACATATGAAAGCCAAAGACAGGAATAACCAATACCTTATAAAATGGTATATGATTATTCTTTTTGTTCCTCCTAAATCATCACCTAGGATTATATAGCATCTATTTTTCTTCCAAGCTGTCGTTTACCCCGGTTTCATTCTACTTATTCTTTCTTATTATACTGTGAATTTTTATCACCCTTTTAAACTGACACTGAATAGTCTTTATCTGAAAGTATTAACTTATTCTTATCTATGGGTTTATTTGTTGCTGTATTTTATACCTTCCAAAACATCAGCAGATAAATCTCAATTAAGCTTAAAAAAACCCCTCTGCTGTCTCCCTCCCATGCCTTCCCCTTTCACTCAGCTCTTTTTCCACTCCTTGTGAGCCTCCCAGAGGCAAGTAGCATTCTCATTCTTTAAAACCAGGGTTAATTTAAATTTGGATTTTGATGGGCTCTGAAGAAACAGGAAGCTTATCAAGTAAGTAGTCTCAGACCAAAGTGCAACCATTGCAGTTCATAGCTGTGAATTGCACCATGTCCTCCCTTTCTTGGAGAGTGAAACCCAAGCATGTACCAGATGCCCACTGTGAAATGGGGCTTGAATGTCTCTTTACTTGAAAGCAAGTTCATGACTGCTTCAGCTGAACTGATTGGAGAAAACGTGGAAACATGCTCTTTAAATTTCCAAGCAGAAGTGGGTGCTGGCCATAGTTTGCTGTACACTTTGACACAGACAACACAGGGAGGCACCATTGAGCTGCAAAGTGGAGTTCTTGCAGGGCCCTGCCAAAGGGAAAAGGATCATGTCAATATTTATTAGACTTTCCAGCAGCTTGTTAAGTCAGTAGGAGAGCTGAATCCCAAACAAACTCCAATTAGATTTAATTTCAAACTGAAGGCCTCTTTCTGAACTGTTCATCAAGGAAATGCTACTGGTGATGATATGGGCTTCTTTCTTGGGGAACCTCTTAACCCTTTATTATGTCATTATCGTATCGGTCAAAGTTTTGATGGTGCTATCCAGAGAAATGTTGCACAGGCACATATAGAGTGTTTGTTGAAAAAAAACCCTAAAATTTGGGATGGTGGCATAAGATAAACCTCATATTGGAAATCTAGTTTTCCAAACAAGATGGTCTGTTGCTGCATAGATGGGGACAGGTGTCTTGGCTGCAAACCTCCTTGCAGCAGCACCTTCAGCTAGAATAAGACTTGAAGTAAACAAAATGACTCTGTTTGTGGGCAACTTAAGTGCAATCCAGAGATGCCCAACAAGATTTCCTTTTCTGGTCTTATAAGGGGTAAAGCAGCTATCCTGGAGCTGTATTAATGTTGCATAAAGCTTATATGATGGAGTGGAGCAGTTGTGAATGAAGAAAATAGTATGAGACATGTCTTTTCTGGAGCACTTTTGGAGCTTTGATGGAAAATGTAAGACACATTAAGCTCCAATTCTCAGCTTGCAGCTGAGGTGGGACAGGGATCACAGCGCAAATGCATTTTCCTTGGAGATGCCTGTGAAATGATTTCAAAGAAAACAGTAGGGGAAAAGAGAACAGGGAGTGCGAAGCAGCAAGATTCTGCTCCTCAAAGTGTTACCCCCAGGGAGAGCTTTAAGGGTTAAAAGCTGCTGCTTTGCAAAAACAGATGGTGGCAGATACACTCTTCTTTCATGTATTAGCAAGACAACCCGGGTAATCCCTCAGGAAATGAATAGTAATAAACAAATAATTCAGAGCAGCAGTTGCTTCTTCTAAATCTGTCTTGTCACTGAATCCTGATTAGGTGCATGTCAATATAAAAATAATTTCCAATGAGAATTTCACGCTCCATTGCCTAAAAAATCGTATTTCCATCAAAGCCACCTATATTCCATACCAGGAACTATTCTCTTTCCTTGAAGTCTTAGTCCTAAGTCACTTCTGAAAGTAAAATTTTGCCAGTTCAGCCACAAGCTCCTTGCATTGCAGACTGAAGCCATAACGAATAGCCCTCATGTTTACACAATGGGCACTTCAGGCTGTTACACTAAATACAAACCAGGGAACTATATTCTAACTTCTCTTTCTTGGCTTTGCATTTCCATTTATATATCAGAACCACTACTACAGTAAAGAGTAAAACCTATATTTCTTTTGGAATGTTCTCGTTTTGTGCTTTAAGGCAGTTTTACTTTACCACAAGTGCAAGCATTTAAAACCAGATTGAAACCCATTTATTTGAAATGTGCTTATTGAGATTGGTTTATTCTGTTCCCTTTCTGAGAGCACAAATAGGGAATATAGTTCACCAGGGAAAAAGATTTCAACTGATAGCTCCATTTAGCAGTCCTCTTGCAAAAATCCACCTCTTTTACAAATCAGGTTATGTTCTTTCACAAAGACTCCTGCTCATATGCTCAACATTTTAGATGCATAAATAAACAAATCTGGACTTTTCACCTCCTCATGCTTTTTGCAATTTCGTTTTCCACTTCTGACCTTTTCTTGCTTACAAGATTGATTAAAGAGCCTTATTAAAGTGCATTATGTTCTTCACAAAGCCAAGGCTTTTTTTTAAGAGGAAATTTCCTCATAGTGTCATGTTCAGAGCAAAGGAGTTACTGTGTCTCCTTCTCCTTTGGACAGTGATTTGTGAATAGGGACAAATAGGGTAAAGTAATATGGTATAAGTCTTTCTGGAAGGAAAAAGAAGAAAGGGCATTTGATCCTGGCACCAATCTAGTAAATCTGAATTCAATTTAACAGTTCTAGCTATTGCCTGTGGGAAGCATCAGGTTGAATTTTAGCTGCTTGACGGAATGGAAACTCAGATTACCTGCTCTCTAAGGTTATTTTGGCCTAAGTTAAGATTTTTTTCCTCCCCTGATAGCATTCATGACCTATGAAAATCCATCTCTGGCATGGCAAAATAGAAGAGGGCAAATAACAGAACTTTCTCAGCTCCTCTCCAGGGTCTAATAATTTTTCTTACAATCACCTTCTACTTTTGGTAGATTTTTGTCCCACCTTTCACTGCCGATTTCCCTGAAATATTGCAGAGCCTGGTAACCATTCCCAGGGGCTTGCTGTATCTTGAGATGGACTGACTCCAACTGCCAGAGCGCTGACAAAATGTGACATGACTCATTTGAATTCTGCCTAAGGTTTAAGACTAGAAGAGTCAATGTATTATTACAAGATGAACTCCAGGTAGTGAGGTAGAGCCTTGATGTAAAACCTGGAACAGAATAACAGCAGACCAGACAATGAAGACTGCAGCTGAGCCACAAAACTCCTAAAGAGGGCTAAACCAGTAGTAAAACTTTACAGAGGAATTTAGCTCCCTACTTTACCCAATTAGAAATTCACTTTCCATTGGGATTCCTTTTTCAGCTTGCATTAAGGGACTGACAGCTGCAGGATAGGGACCTGCTGTGCACACATAAAGACTGCAATAGCTCCCGAGAGTCCTCTGGATCTGGGAGCAGAGAAAGACACAGAGGCAATGCTCAAAAGGGAAACTAACACCACCATGGTTTCCCCAGTGCAACACCTCAGGTTCTCAACTGAGATGTGCAGGTGAAGTCTGCAATGTCAGCAGTGAGTCCAGAGTATACTGTTTCTGTTTTGGACATGCTTTACTGTGTGCTAGAAATTTCATCACATATGCATGTTCTATACATATGTAGATGCTGATGTATTTGTATGTTGCATATGCACATACATTACATATGAATGTGAACAATTATTACATGTATTTCTACCTGAGCATCATCTGTGCAGAACTGTGTAATGGAGAGGGCTGAGCCTTGAACATGCCTTTTCCAGGGCCCCTGGGCTGTTGCATGAGCCATCATGTAACAGGAGACTGGTGAAGAGCACCAGGAACTAACAGAAAGACACTTCAGGCTCTCCCAAAAACTGTAGCTTCAGCCACGTACCAAGATACTGGCAATGAGTTGTCCAGATTGGTGGCGATCTAGCCTGAGCCACAGCCATGGCAATGAGATGCGACTTCCATCTTAGATTTGTGTCTGCTACTGGTTTGGCTGTCATTTGGGGGCAATAATTCCACCTCTGCACATATAAAGCAGTTTCCTTACGCTTCAAAATTCTCCATTATTATGAAACTCAAAAAACTTGATAACAAGGAGTTTGTCAATACAAGACTTGTATCCAGATAAACATTAACTTCTCACCCTTTCTTGGTTTCCATCTCTACCTGTTTGTCCTTTATTAGGTACGCAGATTATTAGATTACCAGGGGAGTAACTCTCTTTTTATTTCTTGTTTATACAGCATCTTGCACGAAGACCTTGTCCCAAGATTGGGATTCTGAGTGCTGGTAATTTCTCTTGGTTATTTACCTGCAATACAAGGGACAAAAAAGGATTTGCCTCAAGGCATCTATTGATATCGAAGTTAACTTATGCTACAGTTTCTCACTGTTTCTCCACAGCAGACATTTATTGGTAAACTCAGAATGCTCCAGATAAATGAATTAGCATTAAAAGAGCTGCTGTTTCCAGTTCTGGTCTTGCCAGTAGATAGAGGAGCTGTGTATATTTCCTGATGTGTTGATTTGCTATTGGAGATAACTGGGAAATGAGCTTTTTTCCCCTTCAGCAAGTGTCAGTGAAATAATTCCCTAATTTCACCAGGTTTGTTTCATGGGGGACAAAAAAGGGGGTTTGTGGCATCCAATAACAAAATTTGGGGTAAAGTACAAAATATTGTTTTTAAAGCACATTTTATTTTTTCAGGCACTTGAAGGCACGTACTTTCTCTTTTTATGCACATTTAGACAATGGACTTTTTGACTTTTTTCCCTATGAATCTCCCACAATATCATTCCCAAAAAAGAGCTCTTACCAGTCCTCCTAGGGAAGTGGGTCCAAATAGCACTGCAGTACCTCTGCAGCTCACTGGAGATTTCCCCCCACTCCCCTTCCACCCTGGTCAGAGAACTCCTGCTATGAGTTATCATCTTTGCTCAACTTTCTACTCAAACCTCGTTTTCTACAAGGATATTTTCAGCCAGGATTATCTCTTAAAAGGTTTCTGACAGCTATTAAATATGGATTTTTGAGTCAGCCTAAAATTCTGTCTTAGGATATCATAGAATCATAGAACTGTAGAATAGTTAGGGTTGGAAAGGACCTCAAGATCATCCAGTTTCAACCCCTTTGCCATGGGCAGGAGCATCACAAACTAAACAATATCTCCCAAGACTCTGTCCAACCTGGCCTTGAGCGCTGCCAGGGATGGAGCATTCACCATTTCTCCAGGCAACCTGCTCCAGTGCCTCAGCACCCTCACAGTAAAGAACTTCCTTATATCTAACCTGATCTTTCCCTATTCAAGTTTGAACCTCTTACCCTTTTCCTGCCTTCAAACTGTAAGTCCGGAGAGGGAAAGTGCACAGGAGAAGGATTTGGCCCCAAAGGCTTAGATCTTCAATAGTTCTCTGGTTTTGTTCCTTTCTTTTTGCTGATTTTGCTTGCCTTATAAATTGAGATGAAGATTGTCTGATCAGACCAGACTCAAAAGCACGAAGCCCACTCTGCTCGTGGCAGAAAGGTTCAAGTTTACAGACCCAACCTTCTAGCACAAGGACCCAATGTAAATGTGGCAATGAAATAATTAGATTTTTGAAGCAAGTTTTAACAAGAGCAATATTCAATTGTTACTTTCTACTTGCTTTTCTTTGTTTTTTTTTCCTCAAAGTGAAGGATTCTTAGAGATGAAAGTATTCTGCAGTTGTGAAATTCTAGTCAATTCTGTGAGCAACATGATAAGATCACAAAAAGGGTTATTCAGAGGAAGAGGTTTCAATTTTGTTTTACTTTTGAGTTACAGAGCATGAGAGCAGACTGTTTGGCTCTATTTCCTTTCTTTTACTAGGGGTTTCTTGTAGATGAGAAGGCTGATTTGTTCTTAGATTAGACTTAAGGTGTCAGGCTGTTTCTGATTGATGTTCAAGGAAGAAAACCATGCAGCTTTTTAACCCGTTGCATCAGATAGAAATTCAGAGTCAGCAGTAAAAGAGAGATTTTCAGAAACCTGGGAAAAGATGCTGCACACTTAATTGCAACATTAACCACTGAAATATTAGCAAATTTATTGGGCTTTTTCTATTAAAAAAAAAAAAGTAAAGGAAGTTCATTATGCTCCGTAACCCTGCTTAAATATTCATCATGTTGTTAATGAACCACATTCATTTTTAAAATGTTCAACCTGAGACGCTGTCTAACATGATTTGATCATAATATAATTTCTGGATGGCTGTAAAAGGGACAAGAACAGTAAAAATAATTGTAACTCTAAACATCTTCCCCAGTTTTCCCCTGACTAATGAGCATCTGTTTTTCATTAGCAGCATCGTTTTATCTCTAGCCTATCAACCTGCACAGCTGGGCATATTAGAAATAGCTCAGTGCACTGTGGAACGTATGTTTCCTGATCTGCAGAAACAAATGGAAGCATTGGAGCTTTTTAAAAGCATGATTCAGGGCTGATTTCTCTCATACTCTCTATTATTCACCATGGTGTGATATCTGGAGGCTTGGTGTGGGAATGGAATATTATTGCCTGTAGAAATACAGGGAAGATAGTTCCTACCTTGCAGAGCTTGCACTACAGAAAGCAGAAGCTGAGTCACAGGCAGATGAAACTCTTTGCTTAAGGTCATGTAGCAAGTAGGGAGCATCAGCTAAAGCAGAAGTTGTTGCACCTATCTTTCCAAGGCCTCTGAACTATCCACCACTCTCTATTCCCCAGCAATTCAGTTGAAAGAAGGCTGATGGGTGAGTCTGGATTTTGAGTGGTGTAGAATAAAGCAGAGCCTGGTCCCAAATACTTCTTTATCATCTTGCAACTTTCCAGAGAGTTACTGCATGATGTCTTTATCTGAACCAATGAGTTTGTTTGTTTTTTCCTTCCAGCTCTCTTCCCCATCCCATCTGAGGGGAGTGAGTGAGTGAGTGGCTGTATGGGGCTCAGCTGTCTACTGTGGTTAAACCACACAGTAGTTGTCACACCAAGGTGTACAGGGCCTGTATTTCTCTTTTTTGAAGCTTAAGATTTTTCTGCGGGCTTAATTCTTCATTTTTTCAGATGTCCTTAAGGATACAACCCCTATTTGGTGAGTCAGTCATTCCCTTTTTTCGTTTCCTTACTATCATCTATAAATCTGTTGAGGGTGCATTTGGTGTTTTCGTTCTGATCAGTCTTAAAGATACTGGTACTTCAGTAAAAACCGCTGGGATATGATGAGTGTTACAAGGTAAGACCTTGCATGGAGTCAGATGAAGGTAGGGAGGATTCCTTCTCTGTCCCTCCTGCAAAATAAGGTACCTTTGCGTTTAATTACAGTGACAAAGCCTGGAGTTATTCTGCAATATTTTGTTTTAAAATAAATATGCTGGTCAACCTCCCTATTGAAAGAAAACAAAGATCTCTACTTCTCAGTAACCCCTCTTGCTGGCTGCTTGTTTATTATATCACAATGCATGAAGTTAAAATCTCATTGTTTACTTCATCGTTGCTTAGTATTCCTGTCTTTAAAGACAGATGTTTTTAAAGAAGTCCTTGAAATAGGTCTCGTGTTTTCACTCAAAATTATAATGTACTTGTCTACCTGCAAACTCCCTGCTGTTGGAAGGTAATCAAAATCTTATTATACTGGCTTAACTACCAGCTGCCAGCCTTGTTGACCTTGTTTGTTTGGAAATTAAAAGGCAGGCCATGGCAGAGCTAAACTGAACAGTCTGGTAGCACAGGGAGATAGAGGTGCTCTGTTTATTTACAGAGCCTCAGGTGGATTACACCCCCCTCAGGCACCAGTTTTTAATGGGAGTAATGTTTGGAATCAGGAGAGTAATGCAGAAATCTTTTATTTGCATGTGCTTTGAAAGAAGAGCGTGGCTTTGTTTTGTTTGACTTTCTTTTTTTCCAAAGGACTTGTGAAGCTGGGTTTCTGCAGGACTTTATTAACACCCACTAGCTTATTTATAGATCTATATATACATTCTGCTGCTAGATGGCAATAGTTAAAGCAACTACCACACTTACATTGTCAGGAGTGCCACAGAGCATTGCACTTGGCTCTGTTAAACTCTGATACCAAGAAAGATACAATACTGCATTTTGAGAATGGGCAACTGAGGATGTAAGAAGAAGATTTAAGGAGGCAATTTATCATAGCAAAGCAGAATACTAAAGAGCTCCAATAAATTAACCATGAAGTAACAAATTACCTTCTGTATTTTGTGGGAGAGAAAGAGGAGGAAGTTGCATTGATCTACACCAGAGAATCCACAGATTTTCTCAGATGAAAAACCAAATGCTGTGGTTGATCAGGTATTAGTTTCAGGTAGAAATGTATCATTCTGCACAGTATTTGTCAACACTTTGTTCACCCTGTCACATACCATTTCTCTTTGGGCATGGCACACAGACGTATACGAAAGATCGTCACCATCTCTCAGGCCTTCTGCTGATTCCAGATACTAATGCACCCGCAGTTTCAGCACTTGTTCCTCCTGATTCTTCTCTCATTATTCAACTAAGTCAGGGTTCTTTCCATGGAACTTGTATCAGGGAAAGAGCTTTAAAGGTCTTCTTTTTGGTGTAGCCCAACTATACTCTTCTAGATCTCTGCACAGACACATTCCTGGTTTATCCTTGTCCCAGGACCTAACTGCAATCACAATCCTCATAGCAGATTAATTTGGCCGAAGTGGGACAAGTTAAAGCAGTGACACAAAACAACTCACATAGTTTTATGTTTTCTCCTCACTTTTTTAAATTTCCCATTTTATTTACTATCAAACAACAGGAATTCTTTATGGAGCAGACCTACACAGGCCATAATTCCACCCTGCACTGTTGTAAATTGCTTTCTTCCCATCAGTCCTTCCCTCTCTCCAGTCACATTCATTGTATTAAATATGGAATTGAATACATGACCTAGACTCTTATTGCCTCTTTGGTCAAAGAAGTCAAATTGTCACAGCTAAGGTGCAATGAGATGCAATACATCCCGTTTTAAAGTTGATGTGCAAAACAGTTCAAACGAGTTGATACCAAAAAGCATGTATTTCTTTCCATTACTTTATAAAAGGAGCCTGCAATCACCAGATTGAGTTTAAATATTTGTATCATATGCATGTAAGGTTATGTGAGTATCATTACATTTTAACTCATAATGCCAACTTTTCATGTCCAAGGTATCATCTCTTTATATCTGCTTCCCTCCAGATTACTTGGGTCAGTGGCAGCTGGGGGCATTTGCCATATCAGAATAGTTTTCCATTGGCAAAGCCAAGACATTGGTGAACTTACTTCAAGATGACAGGCACCATTTGGAGAAAGAAGAACTGTCCTGTTTTTCTTAAGTGAAGTGGAGGAGAGCAAATGGCTCATTCCTAAAGATAGAAGAAGGCTAATGAAAAAAATGCATCAGAGAATAAAATCTTTCTGGAATAGCAGTTTCTCCCAAAAATCTCAAATGATATTTTCCAAGTGAGACTCAGAATACTGGCTGTATCCTCTTTATGACTCCCACACTCACTTTTTCTTTTGGATGAGTAAAAACTTCAGTACAAGAAAAAGTCAATGATCCCCATGGAAATATTCACTCTGGAAATCTTGCAAATACTTCATTTTACAGAAATTTGAGAATTCTGGGGAATTATATGGTTACAAAACTGTATTCAAATATTAATAGAGCTTTGTTTAAAGCTGTGGAATTGCCTCCTGTTTGACAAGTTTATATGGAGACCAATTTTCTTCTGACCTTTCAGTATACAGGGGGCTGGAGCACATCCCATATGAAGATAGGCTGAGAAAGTTGGGGCTGTTCAGCCTGGAGAAGAGAAGGCTGCGTGGAGACCTCAGAGCAGCCTTCCAGTGTCTCAAGGGGGCCTATAGGGATGCTGGGGAGGGACTTTTCATTAGGGACTGTAGTGATGGGACAAGGGGTAGCAGGTTCAGATTTAAACAGGGGAAGTTCAGGTTAGATATAAGTAAGAAGTTCTTTAGTGTAAGGGTGGTGAGATGTTGGAATGGGCTGCTCAGGGAAGTTGTGAATGCTCAATTGCTGGCAGTGTTCAAGTCCAGGTTGGACAGAGCCTTGGGTGGCATGGTTTAGTAGGAGATGTCCCTGGGCATGGCAGGGGGGTTGGAACAGGGTGATCTTAAGGCCCTGTCCAACCCTAACTATTCTATGATTCTATGATCCTATGATTCGAATTCCTTACAAGAGCTGAGTGCAAGACTCCAAGCTTCAACACTGGTAGACCTTGCCTGATGATATTTAATGGGAAGTGATGTCTGCTCGGTCTTGCCTGGAAGCATTGATTATGTACATATATGAAGGCTGAAACTGCCAATGAATCTACTCATTGTTAGGGATAATTCTGTCCTTTTGCTTTCACCATGTATGTATTTTATAGTTACACCTACTGGAATAACTATTGCCTTAAGCAGAGATACTAATGCTTCATGAAAGATATTTCTAAATGGATCATATTAAAAAGCATTGTTATTCATGATAACTTCTTATGCCATATTGTCTGCATGGCTTGCTTAGCTTCACAGAAATTCAATTTAATTGGGCGAAAGGTTCTGTATGAAAAATACTTTTAAAAAATGTTCATATTTTGAGGTTTTCCTGTAACAGTTTTAGAGAAAGTTCTTCTGAAGGGTGTGTAATGTAGCCTGCTCGTTTACAGTCCATTCACTGTCATGGAAGTGCATGATTGGGGTAGTGCATACATGCATGCTGAGTGTCTAAGTCCACTCTAAAGGTCAGTCTCTAATATTAGAAGAAATCTGTCAAAAAATGGTCAGAGAATAACTGCGCTGTTTTCAGGAATCCTGGTGAGAGAAGTGCTAGGTATGAACTGCCACTTGCAGTAACAGAAATGTTAGCACTTTCCATCAGCTTTTACTAGTACATGAGGTGTTGTTCACTAGGAAACATATGAGATTGGCTGGGAGGTGGCAGGGTGGGATAGAAATAGAACAAGGGCTCAAACTCACAACCAATGTTTTTAATGGTGTGCTAACTTCTCACACCTCTGCTAATCCCAGTAATTGGCTGTGCAGGCTGTTGCAGTGCCAAGCAAACGAAGGAAGTTCAGTTTTAGCTTTAAGCCCTTCTACCATGTGAACTCATTTAGTTCACATTGGCTCACAGTTACCTTTGAAGTGTATCTGCTAAACAATGATGGTTTGGTGGTGAGTTTAAGTGCCCTATTTTCTTTTTCCTTCCCTCCCTTCTCAGCCTTGTCAGTGACTAAAATCTGAGGCTGTCAGAGGAGGGGAAAGGAGGCAATGTAAAGCTAAGTATCAGAATGCTCTCTCTTGAAAGGCTTGGAAATGCTCTTTTGAATGCTTGGAAAATAAAGTAGGGTTATTTTTCAATGACCTCCTATTTGCTTGCTTTGGTTTTTGGTCCCTAAGCACTTGTCAGTAAATATGATCAGAATCTAGCAGGCACCATCTGATAGCAACAACTGTGAAGATGGAACTGATTGCAAGATCATCATGAAAGCCTGGATGGAGACTAACCAGCTACCATCATGAAGGCTCTGACACGCAGACTGTGGAAACCACCTGGAAGGAGATCATGTTTTTTGAAGATTTGGTCAAAGAGGTCACCACTGAAAGCCCTCTTCATCAGTCCTGCTTTGCAGTTCTCCGTGTGATTCCCTGTCACAGCTGACCAGAATGTGCAATCAGTGATTTCAGTGACATTGAAAGGGTGTCCATGGCAGGCAAAATCAGCTCACCAGTAACTAAAAAAGCTCAAGCACCTCCCCACACAAATAGAGGGAGAAATGCATGCTAAATAAAAGAAAACATAGCCATTCCTTTCTTGGTTGAATGTAAATGTCATTAAAGTTTAACTGAATAAGATGATTTTAAGGCTTTTTCTGCTCATTTATGAATAACAAAAAACGAAAGCACCATCTGGGGTGAGCTTTTTTGTTTGGTTGGTTTGGTTTATGTTATTTGGGGATTTTATTTGTTTGGAGATGCCATTCTTGCGGGTTTATTTGATTAGAAGTTGTCTGACAAGCACTGATTCGTTAGCTCCTGAATTCAGTCACCTGGAGGGAGATCTAGGCCTTTGAAAGAGCTGGTTTTCCTCCTCAGTTTTTATCTCCATTTCAGACACTGAAGCACAGACTCTGTAGTCAAACTGATTGCGTGGGAAGGTGAAGCAGTTACTGAACCACTGGAGAAATCACTCTTCCTGGTGCAGATGTGTTCATATTGTCTACCTAATTCTTAGATATGCTCATAAAGGCTTGCAAATGCTTTTTAAATAAAAGCTCAGAGGGGTGGAACTTCTCTGCTTTTAGCAGTATTTTAACAGGTTCAAAAAAAACAAAACTCAGTTTTACTGTTTCAACCGAAGTGACAGATGGTAGAAGAGCAGGAGAGTAAGCAGGAAGAATATTGTAGGAGTTTGTTCAGATATACATACTTAGCTAATAAATAAGGTGGAGGTAATAATGCTTGTGAATTCATATATAAAAAAAGAAATCTGGAAGCAAGTCTGTTAGTATTTCTCTTCTTTTTAATAATGATGCTTAAATCTGGCAAAGCATTTTTTGTAAGTGTATTTGACCCAGGAATCACTGTGTGTTGCCATGGTGTTGGGATTTTTTTTTTTCAGAGCAAACCATTCATTTAAAAAAGAAACCTTTACCTTGTTGCTATGCAAACACTACATTGTGTTATTACAGCCCCAGAAAGCAGCACAAAAATATGGCGAGTAAGTCAGTATCCTGGTAAGATAAACGCTTCCTTTCTTCGTCCTTTCACTCCAATGCAGTGCTGCAGTAATACTTAAATTTGATGAATTCTTTGGAAGTCAGGCTGCAGGATTTCCAGTGTACATGTCATTTATGCGAAGAAATTGCTCACTAGTATCTTAACTACATCTGTATCCAGACCCAAACTCCATCCTGGTGATATAAATGTTCACTTGCAAGCAGCGAACAGCTCATAGAATCATAGAATAGATTGGGTTGGAAAGTACATTAGGATCGTCTAGTTCCAACGCCCCTGCCATAGGCAAGGACACCTCACACTAGACCATGTCACCCAAGGCTCTGCCCAGCCTGGACTTGGACACCTCCAGGGATGGGCCATTCCAGTGCCTCACCACCCTAATAATAAAGAACTTCCTTATATCCAACCTGAACTTCTCCTGTTTAAGTCTGAACAGGTTACCCCTTTTCCTATCACTACAGTCCCTAATGAAGAGTCCCTCCCCAGCATCCTTAGCATCCTTATAGGCCCCCTTCAGATACTGAAAGGCTGCTATGAGATCTCCATGCAGCTTCTTTTCTCCAGGCTGAACAGCCCCAAATTTCTCTTCCTATCTCCATATGGGAGGTGCTCCAGTCCCCTGATCATCCTCATGGCCCTCCTTCATGTTTCATGGCATTTTGTTTCAAGTGACTGGGAGGGATCTCTTGCTGAAAAAGAATTAAAGGTCCTTCTTAAATGTAATGCTTACACTGGGCTATGCAACAGCTGACTATTGTTTCTATATAGAGCAGCACACAAGGCAGTGATGTGGTTGCTGCCGTATCCATCGTCTTGGGCTTCCCCTGCCATCCGTACTGAAATATGTTCAGTGCCAGTTAGGAGCTGGTTCTGGTCAAATCCTAACATTCTTTTTCCGCAGCCCAGTTCAGCTGAAATATAAAATTAATGATACCAGCTTATGCAGCTTTTCTACTCTCTTATGTACAAGAGATTTATAATACTTTATGTCTGACTTGTGCTTGGGAGGTGGGAGTTCCTAGGATGGAAGCGCACTGGCTGAATAAGGACTGTTTGAGCAAATGAAGTTGAACCCGATCCTCATTTGGACTCAGCTGAATTACTGTATTTTTAATCCTGCTCAGATGAGAAATATATTTAGCCTGAAGATTCATTTTTCATGATCAGAAATCAGTTCAGCACAGATACAGAAAAACCATTTCAATTGTAAACACAGGATAGTGCTTCCAGCAATCTTTTATAACAGGAATTCAACGAAAGCTGGAACTTTTTCTATTTTTCCCCTTTATAACATAAATGGTTATGTCATACTACTTTTGTGACAATACAGAATTATACTATATAGTAATCTATCTGCCAGGGCAGCATGTCACATTATGTGTCACCAATTAGCCCTGACACTAATAACATTTTTCCTTTTGCTTTGCACCAGGAAGATAACTAGGCCACGAAGAGAGACATCCCATCCCATTTTAGGAGTTAGCAAAAGCAATGAATGAGATTGGTTCCATAGCCAATCTCCTTTGATTTACTTCATTAACCAATGAACCAATTAGATTCCTTCTTTCTAAAAGCACTTACTGAGAGTCTTATTTTGGCAGTTTTGGCAGTCTGTCATTAATTTTTTGGTGCATTTTTAACACATTTAATAATGGATTAACATTGACGTGGTTGAAAAGAATATGCTTAAATAGAACATAATGAGAAAAAAAAAAAAAACAAACCCTCATTATCTCCAAAACTTCAAAGTTATGCTTTGTGCATTTTTTTTTTTACTTTTCTTTTTCCTGCAGAAAATATGTTTTCACTCTGAGGTGTTTATTTATTTTTCACATTCCTCTGAAGTGCGTATTCAAACACATCATCAGAGTGGTTTGGCTTCTTACCTGAGTTTAAATGGCAGCTCTTTGCCTGAAAGAAAGAAGATTGCAAAAACTATTAGAAATTGAACTTAAGTTTCTAAACATCTGTGTGTCTACATCCGCTCTTTTAAATAGGTTGCATCTTGCCAGTCCTGAAATAACCTACTCATGAACATGGTATTTTCAGGGATGTCATCCTTTCCAGTGAGTTAATGCTAAGAAATTGTATTTGGATGTCATTGCTTTTGGGATCTCCGTAATTGTGAAGGCAAGACAAGAGAATCAATTTCCCCCAGCTGAAAGCTAGGACAAGACACAGCTTTGGTATGGTTGGACAGGCTTCTTCAGAACTGAAGTCAAAATGCAGTCTAGGAGCTTTGGGCTCATGGGAATTTAAGAGTGTGAATTGAAGGATACTGGTGGACTTTAAATTCACTGTGGAATATACAGTGTCATCTAACCCAAGGTGGCAGTCCTTACCATCTTGTTTTCCTCCATTACAATATTTACAGTGATCAATATCATCATGCAGGTGGGTTGGAACTAGAGGATCTTAAGGTTCTTTCCAACCTTAACCATTCTATGATTATATGCACATGTCTTTAGGCATATGCTATCTATATAATTGGCAAATATGCTTTCAGTGGCATCTCTTTCTAATCTAATTCCAACATGATCATCAAGCAAAGAGGCATTTAGTCATGTTGTTGTCCATTCAGTGATTCAGCTGTGAAGTAAGATAACAGGATATATAGCAATCCAAATAAATACATAGGGCAATGTCTTTTTACTGGGGGTGGTGAAGACATAGGAAGGTCTAACAGCACCCTGCCCCCTACTTTTCATCTTTATTGATCCAGGTATTATCTGTTTCATTGGTAAATATGCACATATAACACTTTTTTTGTTTGTTTGTTTGGATTTTTTTCCCCTAGGGAGTTTTAAAGTTATTTTTATTTTCTGCATTTAAACTAAATTAACTGTCTGCAGATAATGAACATAAGAAGATGACTGGTTTGGTGTATGGTATGTATTGCAGTCAAAGGAAGAAAAATATGAATGTCATAGTCTTGATTCCCAAAACTCACTGGAATATGAACAATTATCACCGCTTTCTAAGTTAATTTCTTTCTCCAGCTCAAGCTCTGTTGTCTGCTGTTTCTCTTGTGACATTCTCTCTATTTCTGCTATATCATCGATCTGATATTGGCTTAATTAAACAACAGGATGGTTTGGTGTTAACACCAATAAGAGAAAAGAAAAACAAATGCTCTGAACCCCAATGCTACATCTTATTTAATGGTGTGTGGTTGAAAATAGATCTCCCTGAACAGGGTCTGCAAAATTTCTATGCAAAAAAGAAACACCTCAAGACATAGAAAATCTCTAAGCATGGTGAGCATAGAGTATGGGCTCTGCAATTTCCTTTTCCTAAGTTCTTGGGTGCCTGCATCAAGAGCTTTTCTCACTGAAATCAAAACAGTGACAGTGACTTCTGGCCTCTCTGGACCTCACCTCTGCACTTCTAGGAAAGAACCAGTAGCATTTCCTTTCCTCATAAGAGTAAAATCTGAAGTTTTTGATGCAGCACTGAAAGATTTATTTGTTCCTAAGCCTGGTGAGTAAACTCTGGATCTATGCTAACCCACTAAGAGATGGTCAGAAACTTGGTAGCATGGCTAAAATATGTCATGGAGAAACTCCAGTGGAAATGAGGTAAGAATTACTTGGCTTTGAGGTGCTCATTCCAGTATTACAATATCCACCCTATAGTTAAGTTAGTGGTTACTACAAAACCTCCAGTGCTGTGTTTCAGCTGCCTTAGCCAAAGGTTTTGTATTGGTGCCCTGAGTTCTTTTTAAAAACAATAGAGAAATAAACGTAATTGTGCTAGAGTCAGATAAATCACAGTAAGAAAATTACCTTCGAGTTTCTCCTAGGGATTCCATAAAAGCAAAAGCTAGTTTCTTCATATTTTACTATACAGATTTCTTTTGTGGAATCAGCATTTACAATGATTGTAGCTCAGCAAGAGTTAAGGGGAGGTTTCATGGCATTTTCTCTAAGGTTGTCAGAAGCATCATCTAGAAACACAGGCAGCAGGCTGCTCTCAGCTACACTGTGCCCAGAGGAAAATCTTGCTCTTTCCTAAAGAGAAAAGCACTCTTATTGCCATGCACAATGTGTCATAAATGATACAGCACCACTGCAAACCTAGCAATGATCTAAGTTTGCTAATGAATGCCATGATAGTAAAACTATCTGGCTGTGTCTCAGCATGTGCATACTCATGTCAGTAGATTCCCCGCTATTGAAACTCATTCCATCAGGTGATGCTTTTTTAATCACTCTACTCACAAAATTGAAGCCTATGTAGCAGAGTAAACCAAAAATGCTACCCAGCAATTAACAAGCTAACCTTTTCTGTGGGAGAACCAGAGCAAGGAGCTCCTGATACTCTTGCATTGTGTGCTTCAGCTCTGTGGGTAGCAAATATCCATCAATGGTAATCAACCAGTTATAAGGAGTTCCGCAGCCATTAGAGGTCAGCATGAAATTTTACACCACTTGTATCTTACAGCTTAAAGCTAAATTCACTGGTGGTGTGTTTTTCAAAGTCCTCAAAAACTGAGGAATAAGTTTCATCCATTGCCCCAAGCAAAAGAGTTTTCTGAAGCCCTGTTTTGCTCTTTATTATGCTAAGGAAAATTTTTCTCTGTGGAATTTGGAAGGCTATTGCTGGGTAAAAACAGAGTTATGCTTCAGGGAGCAGATTTCAGTAGAATGGCTTTGTTTGCATGACTCTGTGACCATCAGAATAATAGGGAAGGCACAAAGATCCATGGCATCTCATGAGAATTGTAATATCACAGTATCAGTATCACAGATAGAACTCTCTTCATCAGACTGTACTATCAGATGTAGTGAACTTTAATGCCCTACTGTTTAGTCATACAAAACCTTCCTTATGCTAACTGTTACGAGATCACATTGATCCTACTTTTAGTGTTGTCACATGTAACCATCTGGCATCAGGACAAGCGCCAAAACATGACTTGCATATTTGCTGGGCTGGGGAACAGACATGTTTGACTGTGAACTGAGCCAAATTTTTGTCATATGTACAAATATTGCTTCTCCCTACAGCTTGGAGAATGCATGTTTTCACAGAGCTACTTAACTCCGTCCTCATCGCCTGCATTCTGCCCCTGCTCTAAGCCATAAAAAGCCTTTATGTTTGTCAGGTCAGTAAAAAGCAGAACATCATCCTGTTTATTTTATGGCTAACTTCATTAGTAAGAAGCAGCAAGGACTGAAATACAGGGCTGTAAAAGCCCAGCTTAGGTTTGGAATGTAAAGTAATTCAAGTAATTAGTCCACTTAAAGTTTTTAATGTGGTCTCTTGGTTTCCAAAGTGCTAAAATGCTTTTTTAATGGCTCTTCCACAGTTTTTCATTGTGTTGGCACCCTGGCTTTAGTCATGAAAAAAAACAGGCTGTATCTCAATATCTTATCCGTCATGCCAGAATTTCAGCTGGTGTGTGTTGACGTGACCCATGGGGTCAGCTGAAATATGTCACTTTTCACCAGCTGAACCTTGTTGTGCTTTTCATAGAATCATAGAATGGCTTGGGTTAGAAGGGAACTTAGAGATCCTCTAGTTCCACCCCTCACTAACAAGTCTAAAAGAACTTAGCTATACTACCAGTTCATACTCTCTTCATTTTTGTGTAACAGTATGAAAAATGATTTAAGGTTCATAACTTTATGGTGAATTTCTTTGCACTTGTGTAGTTCTTCTAGACCTGTTTATCAGATCAGAAACTTGAACTATTCGATTTAGTACTCTCATGCATGTGCTGGGAGTTCTGGATTAATTGTACTTTAATATGCCTCCTTGACTATTCAGAATAACTGCTGACCTGTGATATCTGATCAACTGATAACAACAGGCAAACAGATAAAAGCTTCAATACATACTGGAAAATACGATTTCAGAGAAGTAAAAGCAGTTTCTGGTTTGGCCATGAATGCAAACATTATTGAGGGACAATTTCAGTAAACTGCAAAAACAATTAAAAAGTGAACCCACAATCTGAAATCTTGTATCATTTCACCCTGTCTCAAGCTTACCTGCTTCCCCAAAATTCCACTTACATTCACATTTAGTCTGATTAAGGATTTAAAGACTTGTTTTTCCTTAATGAAGCCTTATTTAAGTATCAAGGCCTTTAGGATTTAGAGCCTCTCGCTAGAAATCTCATGAGACCATTTTCAGGATTCATGTGCTTTATGGCCAGGAACAGCAGCCATCTGACTCAAGCTCCAGTGTAGAACAGATTTTAGAAATGTTCTCTTATACTTCTGGAACAGAAACCAACATTTTCCTTTCAGAATATTTGATTCAGACCATATATGCAAAATATGCTGAAGACAACTTTCATATTAACTCAATTAGATACATATCATTTTGTTTTTTCATAAGGTTGTTTAAAAGAGTTGGATTAATGGATGTGTCTCAACGTAATATTGATTCTTTCCCTATATATTAATCCTTTCCCTATATAATGCTTCAATAAAGCTGAATTTCTTACACTCAGAACTGGCCAGAAAACATTTTCCATTGTGCAGGGGAAGGAAAAAAAATGACAAAGCAAAGGAATTTCAAAACATTTAATTTTTATTCAGATTGAATCTTTTGGAAATTGTATGCAAAGCTTTATAAAAATGTTAATGTACCTCAGACAACTTTCAAAGAAAGAGAACTGCAAGTCAGCTTATCAGATAAACTTTGAAGCGTCTTACAAACACTCTTAAAGTGTTCAAAGCATCCTTCATAATCTTTGCAAAAGTATGCATAACTTTTAGACAAAAGTTTGTAAACAGTTTACATGGGATTCATATAACTTTACTTAATTTACTAGGCAGGTAAGTCTCTAAGCTAAGCTAAACTCTTTCTACAGAACATTATTGTTGCCATCAAGATGCTTTGAAGATATAAGCAAGACAGAGTTTGTAAGGGAAGGCACTATTTTTTATTACGGCATTTCTGAAGTTGGAAAAACCTGAACACCTCTTTCACTTGCTCACACTTCTCTTTAGATTTGAAACCAAAGATGGAGAAAGAAATGCCCTTCTAGGGTATGATTCATCCTTTCCTATGATAGATACGATGATTCACTCTCTGTAGGTGCCTATTCATCTCTGTTGACCCTAGAAGGATTCTGGTTGACTAACGGTAAACAGCTAACATGAAGATAGAAAAAAAACCAGATAGATAACCCCGACTCTACTTTGCAGTTATAAGGGTTTCTCATAGGAGCTTTCTTCCTTCCATTATTTGCATTATTCAGGTGCAGGTTCTGAGTGCAATATTTACAATTCATTTCTTTATTTACTGTCAATCCAGACTCCCCGCTAAAGGTATCTTTGTTCAGAGTGACTGAATTACCTATTCCTAGAGAGGAATAGCAGCTGTTTTGCTTTCTAAACAATTCAGAGTCCTCCTGGGAAATAGATCTAGGGAGCTTCAAAGTTCACAACATCTCATGTTAATATCTGTTTGATTTTAGTTGATGGTAAAATGACAATTCAGCTATTGCTACAGAACGTAAAAGTAAAAACATTTAGCATGTGCTGAATATGTTCTTTTGATCTTACTGAGGTTCTCAATATATTATCGCCTATTTTCAAATGGATACAAATGCCTTTTTTTTTTCACTCTTCAGCTGTACTTGTTGCAAAAGCCAGGGCTTGCTGGAGACTAATCCTGAAACATTTCTGTAGAGGACAAGTAAATCAATGCACCATCCTAACTGAAGACTTCTCTAGTATGTGAAGTTGGAAGTGTGATCATCCAAGACCAAGTGATAAGGGCAGAGGTATGGTCAGAAATAGCATCAGTTGTTCATTTAGCTTGGCTAGAGGCAGGGTTTGATCCTTTTTCTCCCTCTGTGGTGATGTTTGGCTTTCTGCAAAGAAGAAAAGCAAGAGGAAGGGCAAGAGGTCCCATTGACAAGGCCAAGTAAGAACAACAGGAGACAGGATATATTAGACAACCAAGTTTCCCAGAGGTATCTTTAATAGTTGACTCAAGAGCAAACCAAATGTAGTTTTTAGAGAAAGACCAGGCTGAAGTGACTCAGAAAAGACCAGATCTTGAAATTCAGCCTTTGAAACATGGATACCTTCATCTTGTCTTAATACAGTTGTTTTTACTTTCTAGTACTTATTAGGATCAGTTCAGTCCTCATTTGCTGAGTGACAAAAACATCCTTTAAAGTTTTAGCAGTTCTTTCAGAGAATGTTCACTCTATTTCAGGTCCTTTCTAGATATCTTTGCCTACACTGGACATGCATGATAGAAACAAAGATAGAAACCTAGGGAGACTATATCACTCTGTATGTGACTGAAGACAGGATAGCATTGTGCATAGGTGCTGCTGGAGGGGAGAGAAGCCAAAGCAGAGCAGTCACAATTTTTCTCTCTCCTCATCTGTCATGGGAGTCAAGTGTCTCCATTCTTCCTACCGTGTTTACTGGTGTGCATTCACTCCAACTGATTAGGTTCATCACTCTAACTAATGTACCTGCTGAGAGAAGCCAAATGCAGTGGAGCATTATGTGGTTCGCTGGAGAGCCAAGCCTGGCATGCACTGTCCATAGTGGACCCATTTGTAATTTGCTTAATTTTGTGAATGCTGTGGATAACTGCCAGGTAATTGCTGGGGGTGAACGTATATTAAAGGTTGGCAGGGGTAAGGAAGAGAAATCTAAGAACAGTTAGCTAACTTTGGTCTTGTGTCCTTTATAATTAGATAATTTGCTACCAGTGACATAGTACCCTGACTGTTGTTTCAATTTTTTACTTTTTCCCCACCATTTTCAGCTAGAAATGACTGTTTTTCTTCTCTGCAAATTTGCCTAAAATTCACAATGTGTGATTTGCCAAGTGTTGCTGGGAGGAGTAAATCTAAGGTATGTAAATTGTGAGATGCAGAGTGCAGCTGTGAGGAGGATGGCTTTGTGGTTACAGCTCTGGCTGTGGACTCAGCAGGGCATTGCTTGTTTCCTATCTGCTTTGTCATTATTGGCCCGTGAATGAATCACTTCAGGCTTTCTTCAGTACCCAAAGGAGTAGATCCTGGAGTGTATGTTTTTCTAGGCTGTCTTCACCAGCTTCATCTTATTTCCACCGTTTTCTTGTATTCAGTAGATGCTTGTCTTTTTCTAGCACCTAGAATATAAACCCTGCCCCCCTACCACCACCCAAATCACAGTGTTAGCTTTTCTACACTCCCTACTGTCACTGAAGGTGTCTTCTTTCTCCCAGGTACACTATGAACTCCAGCAAAAACCATGGGAACTGCCATGGCCTTCCTTTGCCTACACTCCTGAGTCCCATTCTTTTAAACAGGGACATGGCTAATTGTTTTGTCCCACACATAACCTTATTTTTCATAAGTTGCTGCCTTCTCAGGTTGGGAGATCTCTTGCTATGTACAGTGATAGTCCTGCTTAGATGAAATTCTTTCACATTAATAAAAATATCTCATAAAAGATCTAATCTGAAGCTTCATTTAGATAAAATTAGAGAGTCTGGGAGGTTGACCCTGAGTTGAAGAAACTTAATCTTCTCCTAGTACACTCATTTAAGAATATAAGAAAAAACCTTTCTCTGTGAGACTATGAGAACATAAGCTAAGTGATGCCAAAAACCAGAGAAATTAAGAAAAAAATATAAGAAGAAAAAACCTTCTGGGTTTCTTGCCCTCCAGATCAACTTTCAGATTTGATAAAATACATGAAAAATCAATATCTGTAATCAAGTTACCAATGACTACTCTTAGATACTCTCTGGCACCTTTTCAGGCAGTCCCTAAAACTGTCCATTTTAATTCATAACTGGACAGAAAGTTCAGATGTAGTCATAGGAAAGTAGAGAGTCCTGACTTACATGTATGCTTCTTAGAGTTTATTAATGTTGAGGGTAAAGCCTCTACCTGTGGAGAAAGTCAGATTACCAAAACTCATTGATCTGTCCTTTATCCTTTCATCAGTGTCGTTTGGGCCCCAGTTTGATGCTGAACGCATTCATGTCTTCGATCCTGAACATCAAATTCCTCTAGAGGAATTCTAGACCATGTAACCTGAGGACTTATTTCCCCACAGCCTATATGCTTTCCAAAGACACAGCATTTGTGTGATAAGGAAAGGATTGTGAACAGGGTTCTCAGAGGCATTTCGTGAAATTTCGTGCTCTGAAACTTTTTGATAGTCCATAAATGTCACCAATACCTAATGGAAAGATCAGTAATGTGATTCCATGAGAGGAAAAAGAAACTCATAGACCTCATCCCAATATTTTATGACCTGTTCAGCACCAGCTTGAATAACACAGAGAAAGGGTAATATGTGCTAAATACATAGTTAAATGCATTGGCTATATGAACGTTCCACTTGGCTAATTACACAGTTGTCCATGCTTTTATGGGTCTTTGCCTACATTTTCCTCACCCAGACAGACCATCCCTTAAAAAATGAACTTTCTGCAACACAGATCTGCAAAAAATAGATAATCCTTCAAATCAGTAGGCGTGCAGGGCTAAAATGCCTGATTAAAAGACAGAGAGATAAGAGAATCCTGAACTGGGAAGTACTGACACTGACTTGGAGACACAGATTGCTACCAATTTCTTCAGGTCTCAGGGTACTACTCTGACAGGGGTTTGTGATCCCAGTGTTATGACTTGCGTCTACTGCACATGATCAAGGTGGTACTCTTTAGATTTGGCCCTCAGGCAGACAAGCAAGAGGAAAACAAAATTACTTTATTTAGAGGCATCTGTTTCAAGATATTAACTAGTAAATAATGCATATGTTGGGATGATGTTTTGGCACCACAACACTGCAGAGCTGAATAAAAGAAATAATAGAACCTTAAAGTGAAACTGAATTTTATACTCGGTCTACTTCTTGCCAGCAAAAGCTAAATAAGTTTGGGAGACTATAAGCAAAGGGGAAACAGATTTCTGTCTGTATGTTTGTTTGCTTGTTTCCCCAAAGCCAGCATTTCCCTAGCATTGTATGGTCATTCCAGCAAAGCACTATGAAGATTGTGTCCCCTGTGACAATATGGGAGGCATACGATGGTATGGCTAATGGAATCAGCTCTCCAGTCCTCCACCTTTCCCTTCCTTTGTGCAACACAATTTAGTCATTTCTATACAGCTTTAGGTATCAGCAGGAATTCCAGGAACACCTTCTCTGATTTTTGGAAAATATTGAAATACTGTGCTATAGCTTGCAGCAGTTCAGGCTCACCTGTATCTCAGCTAATCGTCCACTGGGATGGAGGAAAAGGTAGGGAGACATCTGGAAGCAACACCATCCTTTCTTCTAGTAAAGATGCAAGTCAATGCTGCTTTTACTAAGTTTTTTTGCCAGAATAAACTCTATCTGGAAGAACTGAGTTTTCATCTCCATCTATGTTGAAGTCACCAATTGGCTCAAATGGACATAGAGTTTGATTACAAAGCAGTTTTTCTAGTCAGGAAAACTGAAGACTCTGCCATGCTTTCTAACGAATTTGGAACTGAGTCAGAATCTGTGGAAATTGTGTTACAGGCTCGGGTAGAACCCAGATTTGATTGGGTTTATCCACTTGAAGCCCAGTTTACGAGGTTGCTCAAGTGAGCACTTTCCAATATTTGGGTTTCATTAGAATGGTTCCATCTGTCTCTCTGAATACACTATGAACATTGCTATCCCATCTACCTGGACATGTTCCTGTGTAGCCTGCTATAGGTGTTCCTGCCTTAGCAAGGAGCTTAGAGTAGGTCATTTCCAGAGGTCCCTTCAAACTCTAACGATTTTGTGATTCTGTGGTCATTCAGACAGAATTGCCTTTGTGCATGGCATAGTGTTTTCCTCAGTTATAAACCCACCTAAAGGTTCCTTTTCTCCTCACTGCCATTAGGTCTTTACAACCAAAGCACAGCTTCTTTATCATCTGTATTACAGTGACACCCACAGACCAACTCAGAGTCAGTACTGTTGACCTACCCATGACCATGTTTCTTATTACCCGTTTCTGTCTCTACTGCTCTTTTGGATGCTACAGCAATACAAATGATAACAATAAGAGTGGATGAGCTTTTCTTCCTGGCAAAATGAGAACTCGACTAGAGAGCAAAAAGAGGTCAGCAAAGTAAGATCAGTGACTGAGTGTGCATTTCTAAAAACAAATGAAAAAGTTGACCTCTTCAGTGTATGTCAAAGGCACAGATAGGACAAAACATGATCAAACATCGTGATTCACAGAGCACTCATGGCAGTTGAGGTCATGATGTGTGTTCTGCGAGTGCTTCACTGGATATGACAGTGTAGAAGCACCAGCAAGTTCATTAACTAAACCTTTTATGTTAAAAGTTCATGTTGATCTAGCAAGAATTTTGAGCATTGATGATGCTGGTCCAGAAAGCTAGAAAACTGTCTTTTAAACTATGATTTAGTGCTACTTGTCACCTAAGAAGCATTTTCTAAATCTTCTGAACAGATTTCATTTGGATATCCATGAACTAATATAGCTCACAATGAGAAAGGTAATTCAAGTCCCAGGTATTTATAGAACAGTTATCCCCCTCCTTTCTCAGAATAGACTATTCAGTGAAACTGGCCTTTTCAGCCAGATTTTTGTGAGTCATGGTGAAAATGAAGTGTGTTCCATAAGTCTAGCTCTAGTGCAGACACTGTAGTCATGCTGAATGATCTTTCTCTGTGATGATTGTCCTTTGCAAATAGTCACCTTTCACTACACTCTATCAATATTTATAAAATCTGATGGGCCTGAAAACATGCGAAAAAGGATTAAATTAATTTAGTGGAAAACTGAGGGCTCTTTTGCATTTTGAACAGATTTTATAAGTCCCTCTGTGTTTAGCATCTTTTACCCATTACCAATCCACGATGTGTCTACCAGAATTAGTAAATCTCTTTCATTTACTTAGAAGAAAATGTTTTATAGATGCCACATGAATTTTGCAAATTGTTCTCATTCTGATACTGATTAATAGAAACCCACGTAAAATGTAAAAACAATTTCTAGTCTTAAATTAGTGTTCTCTCTTACTTAAATCCGAGGGCTAGAAGGAAGCCCAGGATATTTTCTTACACTTGTTTTAGTCAAACTTATTTCTTAATTGAGCTTCGTATTTAAAGTGAGATAGAAGAACATTAAGGGCTGGAAACGAGAGTGTCATTGCCTTTTATCTTGAAAGGATGAAATGGTACAAGTCTGTAAAAACATTTGGCTAATCTCAGTTCCCTTGATTAATCAAAAGGCTTGGAAATGCTTTCCCTGTTCTGTTTCAGGCTAAGTGGTTCAAACCGGAGAGGTGGAAACCAATCTAATACCTTAATGTTAAGTGGAGCACTTCCTAACTCTGACTGAAGTTTGAACAGATACTAATTTCAGGTATTTAAATATAGTTTCTTTAAAATTTTATTTGTTTTAAAATTAACTAAATATTTTAAATTTCTTTTTTAGGAACAGCTGGGTTTTTTGTTGATGGTACTTGAGGGCACTTATTTGAGTTATTTATTGTGATCATATTGATGTTGGAGGCAGTATGCAACTGAAGCTTAGTTGAGACATAGGAAATCTCACTAGCACATATATGATTCAAACCCAGCCTAGACTCATAAGACTCGGAATTTTTATCACACATCAACTCTTTAATTGAAACAAAACTAGAAACTGCAGGAGAAATATATTCATGTCATAAAAGCTGAGACTTTAATTGGCACCAAATCATCCTTTTGTTGGTAGTCTGAACAAACAGGTGAAATTCTGATTCTAACAATGGAAATTGTACTGAATTTTTGTTGTTTTGTCCAAAACAGGATCGAGCACTTTGGTCAGGCATAAATACTGCTGCATGAGGAGAATTAATGCAAGATTTTTCTTGTCCATGATTTCCAATCATAATTTTCTTCCAAGAAGACAGAAAGGGAAAATTATTTGGGATCAACAGAAAAATACCTGCTTTACTTATGGTATCTTGTAATCCTTACCTCTTTGAGTAAACACACAAACAAGGTCTCCTGATTTCCTTTCTGGTGAGCTGTGAGGTGTTATTGCACATGGTCAGTTAGTTTATTTCTATGGAGAGGACAAGACAGGATAGGGGAAAACCAAGATCTTTGCATTTAATGTAATCCCTATCAACCTGGAAGGATTGCAGGCAATAATAATATAACACATACATGGCTGCAGTCCATAAAATTTCTCCTCTAAGAAGACAGCAATTCTTAATCACTTATTTAAACTTCCTCAGTGATCACACGGCAGAGACTGGTAGTTCCAGAAGGTGATTCATCCCAGCCTAAGATAGATGTCTAACATTAAGTGGGATGAATCACTCAGCAGACACGTTGTCTCTCCAGTGATACAAAGGGACCAAACGAATAAGATAAAAAGTTTAGACAGCTAACTTAGACCACTGAAGTTACTTGAAAGAAATCTGCATCCTAATGTGTATTTAGGAGCTTAGAAGTTTCAGTTTTTTGGACTGACTGAATAAGGAGGTTTGATAGAAGAACCGTAGTCTTCCCTTGCCTTTCTCATTGCCACCCAGTCCTTAACTTTGCTAACAGGCAGATAGGGCGCCCTATTTCAGGTTTTCATTTTGAAGATAAAACATACGTAAAGGAACAAGAGGCACCTAATACTTTAAACTTCACTTTATTATTCAGCAGCCATCGTTTAATTACTCACAAAAATGTGTGCAAGCTTGCACCAGCATATGCAATCTCAGAAATAGGTTTCTTCAATTGAAGAGCTGAGCTACAATTTTCCAATGAGCAATAAAGCCAGTGAGACTTTCCATGTCCTTCCACTCTGTTCAAGCAACATCAACAGATGCACAGCCTCCTTTTCTCTTCTATACACTATCAGACTGTTAAAGTATACAGTTAACATGGCAAATTGAAAAAAAAACCAAACAACTTCATCTTTCAATTTGACCTTAGTAGTCTGGACCTCAGGAAAGCTTGTTTACCAATCTAAGGAGTATTTGTGAAATCTGAGGTTTGAGACCTAATCTATATTCTGTCACTTCCAGTTACTTACACATTTCTTTGTATTTGGTCTTAATTTCAAATTAAATATGATCCTTTATTGCTGCAAAGACTTTCCTGCCAACTAATGAAGCAAGCCATGGGAAAGTTATCTTGCTCTTAGTCATAAAATTCCCTTTTATTTATTTCCATTCTTCATTATTTGCTACAGAATAAAGGTTTATCCCAAGCCAGCAATTAATTCAAGATTGTTAGTCCCTCTTCTGTTCTTGCATTATTCACATGTGTTGCGGTTTAACTCAGCAGGCAGCTAAACACCACACAGCTGTTCATTCACTCCCAATGGAATGGTGGAGAGAGTCAGAAAAATAGGTAAAATTGTGGGTTGAGATAAATGCAGCTTAATAGGAGAGAAAAGGAAGGGGAAATAACAATAATAATAATGATGAATATACAAAACCAGTGATGCACAATGTGATTGCTCACCAGCCGCTGCCTGATGCCCAGGTAGTCCCTGAGCAGTGGGCAACTCTCCCTGGTTTTATTGTTCAGCATAAACAGTTGTTCAGCATGAAGACAGGCTGAGAAAGTTTGGCTGGTCAGCCTGGAGAAGCGGAGCTGTGCAGAGACCTCAGAGCAGCTCCCAGTGTCTGAAGAAGGCTACAAGAGTGCTAGAGAGGGACTCTTCATCAGGGACTGTAGCAATAGTACAAGGGGTGATGAGTTCAAACTGAAATAAGGGAAGTTCAGGTTATATATAAGGAAGAAGTTCTTCCCTGTGAGGGTGGTGAGGTGCTGGAATAGGTTGGCTAACGAAGTGATAAATGCTTCATCCCTGGCAGTGTTCAAGGCCTGGTTGGACAGAGCCTTAGGTAACATGGTCTAGTGTGAGGTGTCCTTGCCCATGTCAGGGAGGTTGGAACTGGATGACCTTAAGGTCCTTCCCGAACCCAAACTGTTCTATGATTCTGTGATTCTCTGATACCATATGGAATGAGATATCCCTTGGGTCAGTTGGGGTCAGATGTCCTGGTTATGTTCCCTCCAAACTCCTTGTGCGCGTCAACCCTTCTCACTGCAAGGGCAGTGTGAGAAGCTGAAAAGTCCTTGACTCTAAGTGCTGCCTAACAGCAAAAGGATCGGTGTGTTATCAACATTGTTCTTATCCTGAATCCAAAACACGTCACTGTACCAGCTACTAGGAAGAAAACTAACTCTATGCCAGCCAAAACCAGAAAAACATACCCTCCTTCATTAGTAATTTACTTCCCAAAGTATCTGATCTTGCACTGATTTTAATAGTCACTATCTAGATGAACATATGGGTCTGTCTCATTGCATGCTATCAGTCACCCAAATAGATGGCAACCCAACTCCTAAGATATTCTATCAGAGTGTGAAAATAATTAGGGCAAATAAAGGTATATGGGATGAATTTCAACCTCAGGCTTTATCCTTTCTTTTGAAGTTAGTAGCAATATATTTTTGTTTAACTATTTAAAATATATTTTCATGAACACTTTCTTTAATGACAATATTATGTATTTTTATTTTTGTTACTTTTATTCTTGATGTCTTACAACTAGACACCCTGTTCCAGTGACTGTGAAGTTATTCATCAGATGACATGATTTCCTGATTTATCTCTAAAACCTCTCCACTTTTAGCAGTCAGGAAAAATTATACATGCATAAATGGACTTTTCTGCACTGCTGTGGCTCTAATTACACTGGTTGCTTCTGCTGTTGAATGGCTTCATCTTAGAAACTTATGAATTTTGCTGGGATATTACTGGTCATAAGGCGTTAATGTGACCTTTGAATTAGTCCTCTTGCACTTGGATTAATGTATTGTTCTTGCTGTCACAAGTCCAAAATTTGGAATTTGAAGACAAACAGTAGACAGAAATTAATCATGAACTTCAGATGATGCAAGGAACTATTGAAGGAATTGTTAAAGCCTTTATTTCTGTGTATCCCTATCCTGCCAAGCCTTATGATTCCTTCCTTTTTGCTCACCTTTCCAGTTAGTAGAGATAGACTTGTAAATTCCTATGAGTAACTGAAGCTATCCTAGTTATGAATAATTCAAAATTGCAGATTCTTCTCCTTTGAATTTACATAGAACCTAGTTCATTATCCCCACTTTCTAGATGTTTAGTTAGGTATAGAAAGTTAAATAGGAGTAATCTATGTCTGAATAATATTCTGTGTGCTAATAGTTTTCCATACACAGGTTGCTAGAGAAGGTCCCAAGTTACTTAAGTAATCTAAGTATTTGATTTCTGACTGTTAAACATCCATTTTGACCTTTAAAATATTTTGATGAATTTTGGCCTTGAAGAACCCATGTCTGATTCATTCTATAGCTTGGTTGTACAACATCAGTGAACTACATCAATTCCAAGTGTCAGTTCTATGGATTGCCCAAGTTCTACTTCTCCAAATGGTCCTACATCTAACATTAAACAATAACAATTCCTACAAAACTCTGCAATTGCAGAGCTGCATTTTTAACTTTATGTCAAATTTCAACTGTATTCTGTTATCAGTTATTCCTACCTAGATGTCATTTTGTACTGTTTAGATACCACTGTCATATCCTGTAATCCTTCTACTTTTCCTTACAGACCTCTTTCAGAAAGATTGTACCTACCTATAAACTGGCATTCTGCTTATAGATACCACTGAAATAGATTCAGTGACCTCTAGATCAACACATATATCCTTCAGTAATACTTCCAGCTCTCTTTCCACTTTCTTTTTTTGTCGTCTTACATTAACGTACAAGTGATAATACTTTACTATTTACTTTGTTCTAAAAGCAAAAGGACAGGTTATTTTGTACATCAGCATTTGAAATACAAGTAATTTTATTTAAACTGAGAAAACACTTCCTTTCTTCCTATTCTCTCTTTAGTTTAAAGCCTGTTGAATCTATTAGCCTTTCCAATTTTGCATAAAAATGTTTGGTATTGTTGCTGCTTAAATAGAAACCATTTAATCATAGACTCTATTAGGAAGCTAGCTGGAACTTGCTGTTATTTACTTTACTTGCAGAATTTTTCTCTTGCTAAGTGTCTTTGGTTTAGTGTTCAGGCACTAAATCATTAACAAAGGTGCTCAGTAATGCCTGGGGGAACAAATGACCTGTTGAGGTAATTTTAATGCTATCTTTTTAATACTTTTCAGCTGTGTGTATGAGGGAGGACTAAGCTGGGAGGTTTAGGAGATCTGACTGTATGGCCTTAGTTGAATTATTTGAGCCAACATTTTCTAATTTGCATGACTACATCAAGGCACAAAAACATGGCTTTGTTTTTCAGAGGTTCGAAAGCTTTAGTTAGAAAGTAAGTAATCCTGAAAAACATGTGACTTTCAGTAGAAGAGACCGATGTTGTTATTTGTTTATGTCTCCGTTTGTGCCTAAAGTGTATATAAGTTGAGCATTATGAGCAGCAATTATTTCATAAAACCCTAAACCCCATAAGATATGCTATATACACTTTGCTTATAAACGTGTCTAATGTTGAGTACATTTCTATCACTTACAATGCAATCTGGAATTCATCCAAAATTTTCTGTTTGGAAAACTGTTGTAAAGCTCGTTTTCCCTCTTATTTTTCCTTCTTAGAAATAATTGAGTTTATGATTCTTGAAGATGTTCTTATAAACTAAACAGGAGGTTGGTTTCCCATGAATTTATTACCCACTAGTATAGGAAAGATAGCTGTAATTTCCATGCCCAAGGGATTTAAATGAGAATAAAAAAATCTTACTATCAAAAGGTATCTATGCTAAACTTAAAATGTGCTGCAGATTCAGCTGGGAAATACGAAAGTAACCCAAATTGTTTCCATCTTTGTCTTCCTGGTGTGTGCAGTCTACACTGCTCATTTTTCCAGACAATGATTCCATTATGTTATAGCTTTTACAGGTCTGAATCCTTCAAAAACATCCAGCAAATCACAACGGCTACAGCAGCAAAAAATAGGCTTCATTTCTAGAAGAGCAAAATGCACCTTAGGTACAAAAACTCCTTAGATAGAAATTTAGATTTAGATTTAGATAATAAAACTCGACCTTGTAGGTAGATGAATGAGGCCCTGAGTTTCTAAGACTTGTAACAGGAATGTCTTAATACTGTCATTTGTATTCTGGCTGGTAAAATAGTTTAAGGATTAGTTAGATCTATTGTTAGGCTCATCTGAGTGAAAAATGCAGGACCAGAAATAATAGGTGTCTCAGAGTTTCAGGAAGTAGCCTGAATAGAGGCCTCTAGGGTGCTAGCCCAGTGTATTTACTGTACAGCCATAAGCCCACTCATTAAAAGACCATTAAGCAAATTAGAAAGTGGGCAACCACTCCTCACAGCCTGTTGTTTATTTGCAGGTCAATGTAGGCTAATAGAGCTTTTTGTTCTTTAGGAACAGTTCTCATGACATTAACAGATTCCAGCAAAAATCTAGTTCATTTATTACCATTTCAGGCTCACTGGAAGAGATAAATAGGACATTAAACATGCACAGAAGTTTAAATTGGCAAAATCCCATCTGTTCTCGTCCTTCCTCTAGAAATACAGGATCCTACAGTCCATCAGTCCTATGCATCAGACAAGCAATTAAGGCTGCTCACACAGTCCTTTCAGAGTGACATGTTTGTGCTGAATGCAAAGTGAACTTCTGTAGGCAGCTCACGCTGTACAGAAGGGAGGCAGAATGGCACAGGCTTTTTTCACCCCTTTTCCACCTCGATAGACCATTGTAACAGCAGTTGTGAAGTTAAGGTGATGGTTTGCTTTCCCCAAAATCCAAAATCACCGATTTTTAAACCTGAATCTAATTCTGTTCAATAATAATTACTTTTCTATGGAAACATAGTTGTGGGGTAAAGTACTTAATATTCCTGACATAATAAACCAGACATGAAGGTTATCATGTGAGTGAAAACCACATGGCTATTATCTCATAGGAAGGAGGATTTAAGGCTGAAATAGCCGCAGAGTTTTAAGGTGGGCTATGACAGTAACATGAGATAAAGCCTCGGAAGGATGAGGGGTCTGAGAAAGCTGTTCAATATTCAATGATTACCTCCTCCAAACTCAGGAGCAATGACTCCTAATAAAGAGGAAGTCAGGAAAGAACACCAGGAGGCCTGCATAGATGAAAAGTTGCTCCTGGATAAATTCAAACACACAGGTAGCATAAAGAGGTTGTCAGCAAGGGCAGACAGACTGGGAGAAATACAGAGAGACTGTCTGAACAGCCAGAGAAAGCTAAAAACTTGATAGAATTAAACTGGCCAGGGGTGTCAAGGGTGTGAAGGGAAGGTACCTCAGAGATAAAAGGAAGACAAGGGAGAATGTGAGCCTTCTCCAGAGGGAAATGGGAAAAAATGGGCCGACAAGGAAGTTGGAGAGGGAATTTTTACAAGGGCATGTAGGGACAGGACAAAGGAGAATGGCTTTAAACTGACAGAGGGGAGATTGAGATAACTTATTGGGAGGAAGCTCTTTACTATGAGAGTGCTGAGGTGCTGGCACAGGGTGCCCAAAGAAGCTGTGGCTGCCCCATCGTTGGCAGCATTCAAAGGCAGGTTGGATAGCGCTTGGAACAACCTGCTCCAGTGGAAGGTGTCCCTGCCCATGGCAGGGGGTTGGGACTGGATGGGCTTTAATGTCCTTTCTAACCAAAACTACTCTACGATTCTATGGTTCTGTGAAGATTTGAGCATGCAGCTATATATCAAGAAAATCAACCACGTCCACAGTAGCAGATTTCTGCTGTTGCTGTTTTTCTGGCAGCTGGGAACTGAGATTAACAATCAGCACCTTGCTAGCACATGAGACAGCCTCAGAAGCTGAACTTGAATAGCTCAAGTGATAATATATTTAATTCCATTCAGAACATAAGTAATATCACATAGAATTATGATTTCTCAATTTGGGAGTCTCTATTTAGCTTTCTACAGAAATTTTTCCATATTCAATTAAACATTTTTTTCCTAAGAACAGTATTCTGGGATACTGCTTCTAATGCATCTCTGTTAAGAAATAAATGATATCAAGATGATCTGATTAGCAGAAATCTGATTTGATTTAGATGTTTTAATTCCTCCACTTTTGGGGAAGGGCTTGAAATTTTATGGATCGCCTCTGTCAGAGGTTCGCCTTGATTTCTCATGGGATGAGTTGTTAAACATAGTTAAATTATAAGTCTTTCAGTATTAGGAAAAAATAAGGGGAGATATAATGACAGAAGGGACATACTTATAGGCAGTGGAGGACTGACAAAGGGGCTGAGCCTGAGAGAAAAAGATGGGCTCGATGTAGCTTACAGTAAAATGGGTTTACGGTAGCATGCCATCTATGAAGTTAGAAAGTAACTATACCATTAACGCCAAGGAAAGGTTACTTTGGTTGCAATAGCTGCAAAATTCTTCTTGCATTTGCTTATTTTGTCTCTTGGGGTTTTTTCATGAAAATAAATTTTCTAGTAGTCCTATTGTAAAGGAAAGTCAAGGACAACAGTCAAGCACTCAGTACTTATAAAGTACCTGTAATAGTATTGCTTCTATATAGTAGAGTGTCTGTTCTGAATCTATATTATGATTTCTTCAATGACACAGGCATGATCCTGGTTCAGTATCTCCACTGTTTTCTAGTACAAAAGGAAAGTGGGGATCAGGGGGACTTCTTTTTCCCAATCTATTATCCTTGCTTACATGTAAGAATGGTAATTCTTCTGGTAGGATCTTTTCTCCTCTAGATCACTCATCTGTTTTACATGCCAGCAAAGTGGGAAGCATTGTCTTAACCCACTAAGGGAAAAGTCAAAATCTCATCAGTCAGAACTACTTTGGGCCATGTTTGAATTGCCATTTAACTCAATGATAGTTACAACAATGACATAATAGGAAAGTGATGTGTAAATCAGGCTGTCTGCTACTTCAGGCAGGCAAGCTTTGGCTCTCTGTAGAGGAGAGGGAATGGGAGAGAATGGTAGACATTTTATTAAAACCATTTAAGAAGAATACTTATTTTTTCAACTTCACCTACAGTAAATAATATCCAAATAACCATCAACCTTATTAGAGGATCCACTTAACTTACATGTTTTAAGTTTTTTTCCTTCTTTGGTAACTTGGAGTGAAAGTGCCATCACTTTGGCAAGTGGGAGATACAAATATTTCAGTCATACCCTGACATTAGATGTAGTAATGCCTCTAGTGAGTAAAACCAAATGGAATCCATCTGAAGAGTTATTGAAATTTGCCTGCATCTAAACAAATGACCCTAAGCTACATTTATTGCCAGTAAAGAGCTGGGGATTAAATTAGCTGGGAAAGCACTGGCATCTAGCAATACCTGAAATACTCTGAGGTACCTGAGACATCCGACAGATTGGGCACCAGACTTTAGGAGACAAAGCTCTCCTGCACTATTAAATTGACTCTAAAACTGATATGATGAGGCATATGCAATAGCACTGAATGCTTTTGCTTGGGTACCTTGAGTCTGTAGTCAATAGAATTGATAGATTTTAGTGTACAATACGAGCCTTCCTTGTTTAGGTACCTACACAGTGAAACGAGGAACTGGACTCCTTCCACTCTTGGCTCAGTATCTTTTAGCTACAGTAGAATCCCAGATAATTTGATTTAACATAGACATCTAAATATAGACATCTGAATTTAGTGTGGATGAATCATGCTTAGACTGAATTCAGGTAGTTGAATATGCCCTTCTTAACAATGGTCACATGTCAAGCTCAGCTCTAACACAGTCATCCTGGCTCTGACTTGCTTGCATTAGACTTCTTTGGTTTTGCTCTTGCCAGTTATCCCTTGTGGATATCCTATGATTAATACAGAGAAGTGTAACTGTTGCTGTGATTAACTTGTCCAATTCTAGGGTTTGGCTCAATGGTATTATTTTTTCTGCCAGCCCCAAGCAAATATTATAAAAGACTTGCTGGAAATGATGCATACCCCATAAAAAACTGAGCTTCTGTTTCATACAAAGCACATCTGAATTGAAAATATTGGTCTTCTTAGATAGACACTATATTTCTTTTCCCTACCTTGCCACAAGCAGACTCAGAGACATAATGACCCTGGCCTTAGAAGGCCACATTATTTACTTTGAACAGTAACAAGTAATGCTATTTCAGTGCACTAACTTTACTGCTTTCAAGGCCTAAATTACCTAGCAAACATAGATGGATGAGCAAATGGTCTTCCGTATGAATTGATTCTCACTTCCAGAGCTGTGCATGTTTGTGTTTCTGTGTTTGAATCTTCCTCCTTCCTACTGATTACTGAAAAAGATCCCTTTTCCAACCTTATAATAGCACAACTCACATACAGACTGAGAGACGGATACCTAATGTAAGATGAATGCAATGCTAAAGGGAAAAGTCTTCTGATTATTTTGTAGAAAAAATGATTGAGAGTGTCAGAGTCCCTCTTCTATTCCCCCTGGGAGAACACATAAAACATGAATACTCCCTTATATCATTTGAATGCATTTTTCAAGTAATTTTTTGTTGTTCCCATATGCTTACAAAAACCAAAGCAAGTGCTAACATGGAGTTATGTTAAATAGTGTTGAAGAGCAAGCCTGGAAGCAGTCGCAAACAATCTGAATTCCATAGCTTGTACGCAGCTTCCATTCCTGTGGGTGCACCTGTGATCAAGCACATAGGCTGTTCTTTGGAAGAGCTGAAGTCAAACAAAGTGCTGAAAGAGTGGAAGTCATGCAGAGGGAACATTATCAAGGTACCGACTGCTCAGAGAATAGAGGTACTCATTTAGGACAGGCTGAGTGGCACTCATCTCAGAAGTAGCTTGGCTCCATGCTTTCTTAGCACAGATGATTTATCCCTCTGGACAGTATATTCCCCTTCAGTATATTCACCTTGCATCTCACTGACTTAGTCACAGGAGATTCAGATACTTTCGTAGGAGCTTTCATAGCTGTGTCTCCACCACCCTGAAGGACTTGTTTCCAAAACTGTCATCAATCCTGTGAGCTTGGCCTTGCATCCCTGCATCCAATATGCATTTATGACCAACATGTACTGATAAGTTTAAAACAGCAGTCAGGTATTCAATTTTTCTCTTAAGTGAAAATGTAAGAAAGAGTCATCCATGATAACGCTTATTTTTGGCAGCTGGCCTGGAAGCTCTGAGGCTGCAAGGCAAGGTCGGTATACCTTGTGTGCTGGTTTTAGCTCAAGTAAGGTTAATTTTCTTCATAGAACTTGTATGGGGCTGTTTGGATTTGTGCTGAAAACAGTGTTGATAACACAGGGATGTTATGTTGTCACTGAGCAGGGCTTATACAGAATCAAGGACTTTTGTGCTCCTCATCCCATCAGCAAGGATGCTGGGGGTGCACAAGTAGTCAGGAACAGGCACAGCCAGGACAGCTGATCCTAATTGACCCAAGTGATACCCCAAACATATGGCATCGTGCTCAGCATATAAAGCTAAGGTAAGAAGAAAGCAGGGGGGACACACTTGGAATGATGGCGATTTTCTTCCCAAGTCACTGTTATACATGATGGAGCCTTGCTGTCCTGGAGATGACTGAACCACTGCCTGACCATGGGAAGTAGTGAATGAATTCCTGATTTTGCTTTGCCTGCGTGTGCAGCTTTTACTTTGCCCATTAAACTGCATTTATCTCAACCCACAAGTTTTCTCACTTTTACCCTTCCAATTCTGTCCCCATCTTCCCCAGGGGAAAGGGAGCTAGTGGCTTTGTGGGGTTTAGTTGCTGGCTGGGGTTAAACCAAGACACCATGGAAGTAGAACTATGCATGCCTGCACTATCAATCCTCTTAAAACACACAATTGGCAGCAATTAGTGAGGAATTTGTGCCAGCAATTTTAGTGTGAGGTGACCTTGCCCATGGCAGGGAGTTGGAACTGGATGATCTTAAGTCCTTTCCAACACAAACAACTCTATGATTCTACGAATTATATTCAACTTCCCACCCAGCTGACTCTCACCAATTATCTTCTGCAGCATTAGTTAAATGCCCAGCCTGATGAGAGGCTGGTTTCACTGTTACGTCACAACTGGCTTTTCATCACATTTATTGCGTTTTCCTCTGGATTTTCTCTAAAATAATGAGGTCAAAATTGAAAATACAGCGATAGCCCTGCTTATCAGAGCATGCCTCTTATCTAAGAGCTCTGGGATCAGTTATATGACTACAAAATCTGACATGTGTTGCAAACAGTGCATTTATTTATAACTGTGGGTACCCATACAAATCCCTTGGCTCCAATCATGTTCAGATAAACAGCCTGAGGCTGCATTTTCTTATTTTTAAAGACAAGGCTTGCTGTTCAAATCCAGCCAGCAAAACAAGTCTTTGCTGCTTGATTTTCCTCTGTAAACTGCTGGGAATATTTTAGTAGGGGTCATATTTTGATTACATTGACTGTTAGTTTGGATTAATGGGGGCAGAAGGAAAGGAGAAAGCTGGAAAGCATTTTGGGTGCATATTGGGAAGACTTAGGTGAAATGGTTTTGCTCTTTGGCTTTCTGTAGTGAAGCAAAAGAGCCCAGCCCATGTTGTATTAATCTTCTTGTGGTAATTATTGAGCCTTCTGCTCCTTCTGTAGAAGGAAAAACACCCTTTGCACTGTTGGGGCTGAGATGGAATCAGCTAAGCTAACAAAAAGGCATGGCTAATTCCAAAGGTCCTTGGATGAAAAGAGTGTGTTTTCCTCTACACCGTCTGTATTGCCTGAAAGAATAATCTTGGAGGGAATTTGAGATACCCTTAATGTGCCACATTTTTTGCCACATCCTGCTAACAAAGCAGCAGCTCAGGTGTCACATTGATAACTTGCAGCCTAACACAGGCACAGGGAGATGCTCCATTGATGCCTGGTATTTCAGGCTTGCTTTCTACTGGAGAGAAGACTTTGTCAAAAACCACAAGTAAGATGTGGTAGAAACACTGATACTAGAACCGAGAACTAAAACTAGAAATAGAAGCCTTACAAAGTACAGCCAAATGCTAGCTCTGATACCTTGCATAGTCATTATGTGGAGTCCTGTTTCTGCTGCTTAGTGTTCTCCAGAAGCATGCTGGTTCATACCTGTTTAGCACCAAGAGAAGATCAAAAAACATGCTTTTTTTCTCCATGATTTCAACTTGGCAAAGTTGAATTTCTTAGAAAATGAAAAAAAAAAAGAAACCCCCCAACTCAGTATATTCTTTCCCATGAGATAAAAAAAAATGCTCTTTAGCATCATCAGCAATGTTTCATTAGTTTATAGCATATTTTATTCAATACTTCCTATACAATAGAATGGACTACATACAGTGGCAACATTATCATATTCATTCAAAGGGAAATTAAAACGAGTGGTTTTGCATCATTGAATAGGAAACATTTTGACTTTGTCAAAACTTACAGTGATGATGGTTCATTTTATGATTTTCATGTTAAAAATGCCACTGCACATTACTTTGAAATGTTTAGATTAAATTGCACTTTCTGCTGAATAATTTTCTTGTCACTTTTATTCCTGGCTGATTTTTGTGCACATTTTCATCTTTTTGACCTATGTCTGGATGGTTCTCAATCCACCCTCTCCACTTAAAACTATCCAGCTTTGGAGATGTATTTCAGTGGAGGAGAAGAATAGCTTTTAGTGCTGTTACTCATATAGCAACACCACTTCAATTGCGTGATGTGAGAAAAGATTTGCATGGTGCTTATTGCAACTAAATTTTAACCCAGATCAGCTATACCAACTCAGACTCTTCATTTATACTCACCAGACATGGACCAGGGGCTCAGTCTTAAAGTAATCTGTTAGTAACATTGTTGTTTATACCCATTTCAGACATATTGCAATATGGTTCAAATTCAGACAAGTTTAACTGAGAGGCAGAAGTCAGAAATATTACATTTTAAATTCTTTGTGAAAATAGACAGTGTAATGAAAGAAAGAGATGTGTTAATGTCCCTGCTTAGAGAGAAATTGCTCCATAAACTGAACTTTTAGCAGACATCAAGGGATTGCTTCAGGATCTAGAAGTCCAGAAGAAACCTTTGGTACTTCATTGGTTTGTGAGCAATAGACCAAAACATAAAAAACAGATGACAGAATAGCTCCCCAGCTGCATCTTTTTTATACAGCAGACAGACTGCCTAATCCTCATAGTTAGAAACACCATATTTGCTTTTCCATAGTTGCATAAGAGTATAATTAAAACTGAACTGTCATACAAACAACAATGTATGCCTAAAATTGCCTGGAAAGTATTACAAACAATATTCACAAATCCAATAGGGAAAGCTAAGTGAGCCTCAGGGGTGTCAAATAAACACCAGGACATTTCCAATATTTACAGCTCTTCCAGACTCACCAGGATTCCAATTCATCTAATGAAATCTTGTAATGAGCAGCACTACTTGATGTGCGTGATAAGCCTGATGTGTTCTCACTGTGATGGTTTAAAGTTGCATAAGCAGATCATTGTTGCTTTGACTTCCCAAGAAAACAAGGCAAACTACATTGACTAAAAATCATAAATTTAGAGACCTGAAGGCTAGAGAAGGATAATGAATATTGAGACCATTTACATGCCAGAATGAGACTATGACATTGCAAGAATCACAGAATGGTTTTGGCAGAAGTAAGTCTTTAAAGATCATCTAGACTGTCACCATGAATAGAGGCAACATGAACCACTGGAAAATGGACATTGCTGGGCAGAAGGCTGATGAAGGTGAGAGGTGAGAAATATTTGATTATTTGAGCTAATGTGTTTTTCCCCAAAAGTTAGGTTATATCTATATATAGAGTTACATTTCCAGGTTTTCTGGAATGTTTTGAGAATACTGAGGATTGACACTAAGACATGAAAGAAAGCATGACATCCCAGGCTAATTTTAAACACATTTCAAGCACAGCAACTCTAGTCACAGGAAAACCCACTGCAGAATTCTTAATGGCAAAAATCAACTGGCTTTTCTGTATATTTTCAAGGATATTTGAAAAATCGTGGCAGTTGGGTGAAGTTCCTGATGACTGGAAAATGGGAAATATAATCCCCATTTTCAAGAAGGGGAAAATGGATAACCCAGGGAACGACAGACCAGTCAGTCTCACCTCTGTGCCTGGCAAAATCTTGGAGCAGATTCTCCTTGAAGGCATGCTGAGGCACATGAAAATCAACAAGGTCCTTGGTAACAGCCAGCATGGCTTCACTAAGGGGAAATTATGCCTGACCAATCTGGTGGCCTTCTATGATGGGACTACAGAACTGATGGAAAGGGGTAGAGCAGTTGATGCCATCTACTTGGACATGTGCAAAGTGTTCAACACTGTCCCACACGACATCCTTGTCTCTGAGTTAGAGAGAGACATCAATTTGATAGGTGGACCACTCAGTGGATAAAGAACAGGCTGGATGGCATGCAAAGAGTTCTGGTCGATGGCTCAATGTCCAGCGGGAGGCCAGTAACAAGTGGTGTCCCTCAGGGTCCAGTGTTGGGACTGGTCTTGTTCAACGACTTTGTCGCTGACATGGACAGTGGGATTTAATGTGCCCTTAGCAAGTTTGCTGATGATACCAAGCTGGGTGGTTCGGTTGATACACTGGAGGGAATGAATGCCATCCAGAGGGACCTTGACACGTTTGTGAGGTGGGCTGATGCCAACTGATGAAGTTTAACCATGCCAAGTGCAAGGTCCTACACCTGGTGGGAGCAATCCCAGGGACAGCTACAGGTTGGGCAGAGAAGAGATTGAGAACAGCCCTGTGGAGAAGGACTTGGGGGTGTTGGTCAATGAGAAAAATGAACATGAGCTGCTGCAGTGTGTGCTTGCAGCTCCAAAAGCCGACTGTACCTTGGGCTGCATCAAAAGGAGCATGAGGGAGGTGATCCTGCCCCTCTACTCTGCTCTCAGGAGACCTCACTTGGAGTATTGTGTGCAGTTCTGGTGTCCTC